>SJYQ01003502.1:66270-77372 GCA_006410935.1 Redunca redunca
AATCACTGTGTCCTTGCTATGTAAAAATGTAACTTTATCACTATCTTAAGACTAAATAGATCTTAAGGGGAACATTGGTGAAAGGATTTTCATTTGTTGGGCTAATGTTTGCTGCTGAATCTCCATATTCCCTGCCCTTATAATGAATATAACTAACATACAGGAGAAATAAGTATTAACCTTTAAGCATATAGGAGAAATAAGTATTAACCTTTAAGATTAATCATGTTAACTTTGGGTTAAATTCCTTTCTGATTGTAACTCACTACACCCTCACCCTATAGGAATGCAACTTTATTTGGAGGGTGGTGCCTGGTTTAAGAAAAAACACCCTTGGAAAAAATAAGTTTTTTGGTTATCAGAAAGAAAGGGTCATAAAATGTCAGCAGGTCTCATGGCCAGAAGATGATGTAAAACCCCTAAGACCTTTCTTTATACATTTATGTGAAGCACCTGATTTTGATAAAGGTCAGGACTGCTGACCCCCGGGTGACTCTGTATTCATCCCTATGTGTAACAAAAGGTATATAAGCAAACCCAAAAATAAAGAAATGGGATCAGTTTCCAGAAAGACTGACTCACCCATGTCACTTCATTCTTCCTCTCTGTTTTTCTGGCTGAATTCCCATCTGGAATATGGGTACTCACCAAGCCTGCTTATTTTGCCTGGGCTTCTAAGATCAGACCGGGGAGGCCCTCAGTGCCTTCTCTCCTTTGGGAGAATGGGAAGATGCCTGCAGCCTACGTAGGTGGTGATTGGTATTCCATGCAAACCAAGTTATTCAGCCTCTTTTTCTCTGCTAATTTTCTAATCCCTCTCTATCTGTAATTAAATAAGTTATTTCCAAGGACACCGACTCCGTCCCACCTTCGAATCACCCTGGATCCACCAGGGCTGGACCCCAGCAAGGTATTACATGTTATAGATATTACAGTGTTTAGTTGCTCAGTCATGTCTGACTCTTACAGCCCCATAGACTGTAGCCCACCAGGCTTCCCTGTCCATGGAATTCTCCAGGCAAGAATACTGGATTGGATTGCGATTCCCTTCTCCAGGGGATCTTCCTGACCCAGGGATTGAACCCAGGTCTCCTGAATTGCAGGTGAATTTGTTACCATCTGAGTCATCATGGAAACTCTAACACTGAGAATAACAATTGAAAAATAGGCAACTCAAAAAAAAAAAAAGTGTTAAATGATAAAGAGGAACTATGCTGCCAGAAAATATTCTAGAATATTTTCTAGATACAAGTAGAATTAGAACAGCATTAGAATACTATACTATAGTATTCTAATATAGTATTAGATACTGTATTAGTATATATTATAGTATTAGAATACTAAATATCTTGGGAAATTAATGATTCTTTCAGTTGTTCAAAAATAATTAGAAAACAGTTTCTACTTTACGTCCTTGCCTTAGCAAATGGATTTGTGCATTAAAACTTGGAAGTTTAAAGACTAAAAGAGAGAGCATTGATTACTTTGTAGGCTTGTGCTTACTGGTACATTTTATGTAATAAGGTATTTAAAGACAGACAAAGAGGAAGATCTTGCTGGGTCTACCTCCATGAGCGAGTATTCACTCTTATGCTGAGGTGTCTGAGACACTCAGAGAGGAAAGCAAGAGTTTGCTCCATTTTGAAAGAAGCTCTTTGAAGCTTATTGGTGTTTTCATGGATCTCGTTGCTGCAGCAAGGGCTGGAATAAGAGGTGCATCTTCAGGATGTGAAGGAGCTTAAGAGGTGTCCAATTTGCAGGACCCAGCAAAACAAACTGAAATTACTCTGTAATTCTTGTCTTCTACTCCCCATCACACATATGTGTGTGTGCGTGTATTCAGCTGTATTCTTTAGACAAATAGTCACGTGACATAATTAAGAGCACCGGTAGCAAGTACAGACCTTTTCAATGAATTACGGAAAGTGCTCTTGTGGGTAGATGAGCAACAAAAAGATGTTCCTTTCTGTGGGCACTTCAGTCCCATCCCAGGGGGTAAGCTTTCATAATGTTCACAAAATGCAGCAGCCCATTAACAGCTTCCCAGGTGTGCTAGAGGTAAACACCCTGTTTGCCAGTGCAGGAGACATGAGTCTGAGTTTGATCCCGGTGACTCCCTTCCCTCCCTTCCCCAGGGTAGGGAAGATCCCCTGGAGAAGGGCATGGCAACCCACTCCAATATTCTTGGCTGAAAAATCCACAGGAACAGAGGAGCCTGGTGGGTTACAGTCCACGGAGGTCTCAAAAAATCAGACACGAAGGAAGTGACTTAGTAAGCAAGCACGCACGCATTAACAGCACAGCATCAAGAGATAAGACAGAGCATTAAACTAAACAAGTGGCGTGTAGAGAAAGATGTCTAGATTTAAATGTCTAACTCCTATATATGAACATATAGAGTCAAATCCTATTACTCTAAATTCTGTTAGAATTTTGGTGAAATTGTTCTTATAGTTTTTAAATCAGTTGGTTTTAAAATTAGTTTGCCTATACTAGTCTTTCTACTTCACTAGATTATAATGAATTGATGAAGTCATCTTACCCTTTGAATTTGTCGTGAAGTGTGAGTTTCTCTTTAAACTTAGAATTGGTCAAATGCTTCTGGCTCAGAGTCAAGAGAAAATTTTTTATAAAGAGGTGATATTTTAACAAAATGGCTACAGTAGCCTCTACATTCTTAAAAGTTTTTTTTGTTCTGTTGTTTATATCTATATTTGAAATATACATAATCAAGTAGTTTCATCAATCTATATGCCTGTATATATGCAAATTAATTTTTGGATTATTTAACTTAGGAAATACATTAATAAATAAACCATTATATTGGGGCTAAATTTTAAAAGGCTTGTCATTTTAGAATACTCGTCCCTTGTTAGTAATAGCTAACACTATAAGCAAAAATATCTATTATCCCAGTAACATTTAAATGATGCTTATTGCTATTAACTCAATGTATAACCCATATCAAAATTTTTAAAATACGCTTGCACTAACTTTTCTTCTTTCTCTCTCTCTGAATATGTGTGTATTTATATAGCTATCTACAACCATGCAATTTAGAAAAATATGCAATCTACTAGTGATTTGATGGATGATTTGACTATACTAGTTGAGCATTAAGATTAAAGATCCCTCTGGAAATTAGTGTCACCATTACATTACCTTACCAGCTGCTGATATGATGAACATGGTTAGTGGGATACATAGAACCAGTTCTCCAACTTTTTCTTATGTAAAAAATAACTAACAATTTAATCCCAGATGCTATTGAATTTCCTCCCATGTGCATGTGTTTGTACATATGCGTTTTCTTCTTGGACCTTTCTACTAGATATGATTACCTTAATAACATTGGAAAGTCATCTTCTATATTCACTTATTAAAAGATAAACTATATCAAACTAAAAAGCTTCTGAACAGCAAAGGAAACCATCAATAAAATTAAAGGTGATCTACGAATGAAAGAAAATATTTTCAAATCATGTATACGATAAGGGATTAAGACCCAAAATATTTAAATAACTCATACAACTTAATAACAAAACACTAAATGACCAAATTAAAAAAATAAGTAGAGGATCTGAATAGATATTTTTCCCAAGAGGGCATACAGATGGCCAACAGGTACATGAAAATATGCTTAACGTCACCAATTGTCAGGAAATGCAAATGGAAACCACACTGAGATATGATCTCACACCTATTGGAATGGCTGTTATCAAAGAGATGAGATAACATATGCTGGTGAGGATTCAGAGAAAAAAGAACCCTTGTGCACTGTTAATGAAAATATAAACTGGTACAGTCACTATGGAAAGTAGTATGGAAGTTGGTCAAAGATTTGAAAACATAAGTACCATATGATCCAGAAATCCCACTCAGGAATTCTGCTGTTATCAGAAGAAAACAGAAACACTAACTCATAAAGATATATACACATCCTGTTTATTGTGACATTATCTACAACAGCCAGGATATGTGTTGTGCTGTGCTTAGTCACTCAGTCATGTCCAACTCTTTGCGACCCTAAGGGCTGTAGCCTGCCAGCCCTCTGTCCATGGGATTCTCCAGGCAAGAATACTGGAGTGGGTTGCCATGCCCTCTTACAGGGGATCCTCTCAACCCAGAGATCAAACCCAGGTCTTCCGAACTGCAGGCAGATTCTTTACTGCCTGAGTCAGAAGACCAAGATTACTGGCATGGGTCACCTATCCCTTCTTCAGGGGATCTTCTGACCCAGGAATTGAACCAGGGTCTCCTGCACTGCAGGCAGATATTTTACTAGCTGAGCCACCAGGGACTCCCAGTCAAGATATGAAACAAAGTAAATGTTTATCAATGGAAGACTGGATCAAGAAAATGTGAAATAAGTCTACATATATTGTTCAATCATAAAAAAGAATGGAATCTTGAAACTAGTGACAACATGCATGAAACTTGAGGGCATAAAGCTGAGTGAAAGAAGTCAGAGAAAGACAAATACTATATGATCTCACTTATATGGGGATGTGAAAAAAAAAAAATCACAGGCTCCCAGATACAGAGAACAGATTGGTACTAGCCAGAGGTGGAGGGTGGTGATCATTTTGTGATATATACAAATATTGACTCACTATGTTATGTACATGAAACTAGTACAGCATTGTATTTCAATCATACTTTAACTAAAAAGATACAGAATTTATAAAAGCAATTTACTAATAGGCACAAATAGATGCAGGTGCTGTCCCATATGTGAATCTAAGGATATATGATAGTTTATATTAATAAATAGTATTTATAAATTATTAAAATATATAAAACTCTCATAAAAATACTAAATCTTTTATATACCTGGAAAAACAGTGTCCTTTAATATTTTAAAATATTTACTAACAGTTCATCTTCACTTCTTTGCAATAAAACATTAATGGAGAAGCATTTTTTGAAATTAAAAAATTTGCGAGTCTTTATGAACCTTTGAATCTTTGCCAGGAATGGTTTATGAATCTTTGCCAGAAATGACAAGGCCATGAAAGGCAAAGAGTATGACTTTAGATTCATAAAAACTGAAATGCAATCTGGTCTCTGCCTCAGACCAGCTGTGTGATTTGGGAAGTCACTGAACCTCTCTGGGTTTTTTTCCAGTAAGGGTTCAGAATGATCAGTTCTAAGACTTCTTTCAACTCTAGTCTCCTTCACAGTTAGTTGGTTCTGATAGATAATTTAAGCTGGGCGTAAAGAGTAAGAAGTGTTTCAGTCACTCTATTCTTTTCCATTTTCCTCTGATTTCATGCCTTGCTTTGCCAGTAATAATAACAACAATAATAACAATTATCATTGGATGCTCAGTTTGTGCCAAGTTCTGAACTGAGCCTTTTCACCAATTTTCCATCCTAGCTGTCCTCCGAATGAAAGCCTACTAGTACTATTTCAGACCTATGTAAACTGAAACACGAAGTTAAGCATTACTTTGGAGCTTCCCTGGTGGCTCAGGCAGTAAAGAATCTGCCTGCAATATGGGCACCTAGGTTCAATCCCTGGGTTGAAGGAATTGGCAGTCCACTCCAGTACTCTTGTCTGGAGAATTCCATGGACAGAGGAGCCTGGTGGGCTGCAGTCCATGGAGTCACAAAGAGTCAGACACGACTGAGTGACTAACACTTTCCTATTCCTTTGATGCTTACACAGTGTTAAAGCAGGGCTGGTGTTGACATCTGGTTCCAGAACCCAAGCTCTTAACAGTTACCCAGTGGGCCCTTTGCCAGCCTGGGGGAAGTTGGGGTCCCCATAGCCAGAAGAAGAGCCTCCGCTTCTACATCTGTCATTGATTTCAGTCAGAGATCCCTAACTCTGCCATACTCTGAAGGCTATGTGTTGCAAAATGGAATGTTGTAAGAGGTCAGAAAGATGGAGCAGGGATTCTTAGAGACAGTGTCTGTTTTCAGGACTATGGACCCAGTTGCTCTTGGACTATGGGTTGGCCTCAGCATAACTGTAACGATCCTGCAACTAGGTTGGGAAAAACATGAATGGGAACAGAAGCTAAATATTTACAGTTTCCCTTTGGTCTGTCTTCTGACCCCAAGGCTTTCAAAACTCTGGGACATTGACCAGCCAATTTAGATCCATTTAGTGATATTCACCTAGCTTTCAAAAATTAAATAGAATCAAACATCCCAAAGTTCATCGTAAACATTAACAGTAAAGAAAATGCTTTTTTTTGAAATACTTGTTTCTTGAGAATGCGTGTGTGTGTGCCTGTGTTTGCTTACTGGGTCATAACATGAAAGGTATTTCTCATTGTGAGTAATATTCAGAAAAGTTTGAACTCTACCATAAAGATAGAAAGAGGAAAGGGGTGAAGATCAAGCTTACTGTGTTTGTTTTTACAAGGTGATCAGAATGTTCTGTTTACACATCATGAGAGTTTAAATGTGAACCAACTATACCTTCTCCACCTAGATTTAAACTCTTCCTCAAATGATGTCATTTCAGTGATCTTAGCCAAGAAGAAACAAAACATTATTATTCTCCTACCAATTGTGTTTGTAGGGAGATCTGAAGATATCAGTCTCCTAATCCAGTTTGCCTTGAAAAGAGATGCTTATTGTTAGGCTATTTTTCTTCTCTTTAACTTCTCTTTTGCCATGTTTTTTCCAGTCATGTTTTCCTCAAGTGTGATGCTCCCCCAAATATCATTAATCCTGTTCAACGAAGATTTTACTAGTTACGTATTTTAAATCAAGAAAAGAAAATACAAGTAAATAACATGAGTGTTCAAGTTCAGGATGGTTTGTTCCTGAATATACCAATTCCACTTATAAGCCGTGTTACCTCCTATAATTTTCTCAAGCTTCCCAAGCCCAGTTTCCTCATACATGAAATGGGGTCAATAACAATCATTTTTCCACATGCCCCTGTATCACCCCCACCCCTGCCTCTAGCATCTTCCTCCCGTATCACTGCACTAGACCGCTGATAGCATACCCACTTCCACCCTTGCCCCCTTGTGGTCTGGCTCCGCTTAGGGGACAGAGTGCTCTCTCTAAAATATGAGTCAGACTACTTCAGTTTCCTGTCTGAAACTTTCCAGTGGGTGTATTCACGTATAATTTAGTTTGGGTTATGTCTGCCATCATCTCCTAGCTCTCTTGCCCAAACTCATTCTATTCAAATAATTTGTAGCCTTCTTCATGTTCCTTCATCACCTGGAACTCCTTCTTACTTCGGGGCACTTACTCTTGGTTCTCCCTGTACCATTTTCTCCCAGATATTTGTTTAAATACTCACATCATTTCTGTACTTGGTAAAATGCCATTTCCCTGAAATACACAGCCTCTGCCTTCACCCTTTATCTCACTGCCTTATTTAGTATCATCTTAGCACTTATCACTAACTAACATTGTGTCACATGTTTGTCTATTGGTCTTTTGTCCGCCCTGGGCTTTCCTGGCGGCTCAGAGAGTAAAGGATCTCCATGCAAAGCAGGAGACCTGGGTTTGATCCTTGTATCAAGAAGACCGTCAGGAGAAGGGAATGGCTACCCACTCCAGTATTCTTGTCTGGGAAAGCCCTTGGACAGAGGAGCTTGGCGGGCTACCGTCCCTGGACTACACTTGGACATAACTGAGTGACTAAGCGTCCACACCCTATCACCTGTCCTATCTCACTAGAGTATCACTTCCATGGGGGCAGGAACTTTGTCTTGTTTACTGTCTTGTTTGTGCAAAACCTCCTAAACCATGCCTGGCATACTGTAAGTGCTAAATGGTTGTTGAATAAATAATAAAATATTTTTTAACCCCTTGAGGGGTTGTATGTGGATTAAATAAAGTGATAAAAAGTATCCATGATAATGTTTGGCACAAAACTAGCACTTAATGAATGACAGCTAATTTTGTCAAAGCTAAATTTTATTTTCACATGTAGTTCATACTTATTAACAGGATAAAACACAATTCATATTTAGTTTTCTGTAGCAGTTAGGCTGCTGTGATGATTTTTCTATATCAATGTATCTGGAAAATGATACTCCTGTTTGGTCAGACATTTTGGATGTTTTTGTGAGGATTTTTTTTCAATTTAAAATTTTTTGTAATTAATATATTATTTTTTGGCTGTGTTGCGTCTTCATTGCTGTATGCTGGCTTTATCTAGTTGCTGTGAGCAGGGGCTGCTCTTCATTGCTGTGGCTTCTCTCATTATAGTTTCCCTGGTGGCTCAGACGGTAAAGCATCTGCCTACAACGCAGGAGACCCAGGTTCGATCCCTGGGTCAGGAAGATCTTCTGGAGAAGGAAATGGCAACCCGCTCCAGTACTCTTGCCTGGAAAATCCCATGGACGGAGGAGCCTGGTAGGCCACAGTCTATGGGGTCGCAAAGAGTCAGACAAGACTGAGCGACTTCACATTCTTTCTCTTGTTGTGGAGCACAGGCTTTAGACGACCAGGCTTTAGTAGTTGCTCTCGTGGGCTCTAGGGCACAGGATCAGCTGTGCATGGGCTTAGCTGTTCCACTGCGTGTGGACTTTTCCTGGACCAGGGATCAAGCCCATGTCCCCTGCATTGCAGGTGGATTCTTGTCCACTGTACTGCCAGGGAAATCCATGAGGGTGTTTTGGATAAGTTTATTTACACATAAATTGATAGACTTTGAGTAAAGCAGATTACCATCCACAATGTGGGTGGACTTCATCCAATCAGTGTGAAAGGCCTGAATTCTCCAGCTGACTGGCCTTGGGCTTCCTCAGCAATATCGACCCTCCCTGGTTCTACAGCAGGGTGACTTTGGACTTGACCTTCAGCTCTCTACTGAGTCTCCAGCCTGCCCACCTACCCCACACTATTTTGTTTCATCAAGATTCCTCAATCACATTTATTAAAATAAACCTCTTTCTGTATATATGCATGGATGCACAGTCACTTCAGTTGGGTCAGACTTTTTGTGACCCTATGAATTCTCCAGGCAATCCTGGAATGAGTTGCTATTTCCTCCTCCAGGCGATGTTTACGGCCCAGAGATTGAAACTGCGTCTCTTGCATTAGAGGTGAATTCTTTAACACTGAGCCTGGGGAAGCCCTTCTGTATGTATACTTGCAATTGGCTCTGTTTCTCTGGAGAACCCTGAGAATACCCTAACGCAAATACTTTCCATCTACCATTTAGTCCCTATTATGTCGACTAGCATCAGAGACTAAAACGTTAGGGATCTTTTTCTCATAATGTACCCTGTTTGCCTAGCAGCTCAGAATGGCGGCTACATGTCTCGGCCAGTCTGGGTTTTTGCATTATAGTCACAGTATGGCAGCTTCACTTTAAAAAATAATTGAGTCCTCACACAGCCACAGCAAAGTTAGGAAGGAGCAAATGGTGCACGATTTAGTATCTCTCTTTTTCATCAAAGAGGAAAATCTTTTTACAGATGCCTCCCAAATCACTTCCCTTTATGTCTTACCAACATGAGTATTTTCACTTTCCCATACCTTACCTGCAAGGGATGCTGTAAAAGTCCTTCATTCAGTATGCCAGCAAATTTGGAAAACTCAGCAGTGGCCATAGGACTGGGAAAGGTCAGTTTTCATTCTAATTACAAAGAAAGGCAATGCCAAAGAATGCTCAAACTACCACACAGTTGCACTCATCTCACACACTGGCAAAGTCATGCTCAAAATTCTCCAAGCTAGGCTCAACAGTATGTGAACAGTGAAGTTTCAGATGTTCAACCTGGATTTAGAAAAGACAGAGGAACCAGCCAAATTGCCAACAACCCTTGCATCATCAAAAAGCTAAAGAGTTCCAGAAAAAAATCTACTTCTGCTTTATTGACTATGCCAAAGCCTTTGACAGTGTGAATCACAATAAACTGTGGAAAATTATTAAAGAGATGGGAATACCAGACCACCTACCTGCCTCCTGAGTAATCTGTGTGCAGGTCAGGAAGCAACAGTTAGAACTGGCCATGGAACAACAGACTGGTTCCAAATAGGGAAAGGAGTTTGTCAAGGCTGTATATTGTTACCCTGCTTAT
The DNA here is from genome assembly GCA_006410935.1 of Redunca redunca. Classification (NCBI taxonomy): domain Eukaryota; kingdom Metazoa; phylum Chordata; class Mammalia; order Artiodactyla; family Bovidae; genus Redunca; species Redunca redunca. The sequence continues at coordinate 76,280 of SJYQ01003502.1, forward strand.
TTAACTTATATGCAGAGTACATCATGAGAAACGCTGGGCTGGATGAAGCACACGCTGGAATCCAGATTGCCAGGAGAAATATCAATAACCTCAGATATGCAGATGACACCACTCTTATGGTAGAAAGAGAAGAACAACTAAAGAGCTTCTTGATGAAAGTGAAAGAGGAGAGTGAAAAATTTGGCTTAAAACCCAACATTCAGAAAACTAAGATCATGGCATCTGTCCTATCACTTCATGGCAAATAGATGGGGAAACAATGGAAACAGTGACAGACTTTATTTTTGGGGGCTCCAAAATCACGGCAGATGGTGACTGCAGCCATGAAATTAAAAGATGCTTGCTCCTTGGAAGAAAAGTTATGAACAACCTAGACAGCATATTAAAAAGCAGACACATTACTTTGCCAACAAAGGTCCATCTAGTCAAGGCTATGGTTTTTCCAGTAGTCATGTATGGATGAGAAAGTTGGACTACAAAGAAAGCTGAGTGCTGAACAATTGATGCTTTTGAACTGTGGTGTTAGAGGAGGCTCTTGAGAGTCCTTTGGACTGTAAGGAGATCCAACCAGTCCATCCTAAAGGAAATCAGTCCTGAATATTCATTGATGTTGAAACTGAAACTCCAATACTTTGTCCACCTGATGCTAAGCGCTGTCTCACTAGAAAAGACCCTGATGCTGGGAAAGATTGAAGGTGGAAGGAGAAGGGGATGACAGAGGCTGAGATGGTTGGATGGCATCATTGATTCAATGGACATGAGTTTGAGTAAGCTCCGGGTGTTAGTGATGGAGAGGGAAGCCTGGCATGCTGCAGTCCATGGGGTCGCAAAGAGTCAGACATGAATGAACAACTGAACTGAACTGAACTGGACCTGCAAGGGAAGTTGGGTTGTGTATTTCTGAGCCAGTTATTTAATTTTTATGTTTTAATAGTCCTAACTGTATCATATAGGATAAGTAGAAACACTAATCTGATCTTCTCATGCTACTTTATTTGAAAGCACTTTTTTTTCACTAAAATTTGTTGAAAAAGACTATAAAATTAAACTTTTATTTAAATTTTTATTTTATTTACAATTAATATTTTATTTA
>SJYQ01003502.1:90730-123913 GCA_006410935.1 Redunca redunca
AATGTCAAACAAAAAAAAAGATAACTTATGACTGATGTTAAAGAGAGAAGGAAATTGAAGAGACAATAAAGGAAATCAAATTTGCTTTATTAAGTAAATATTATAAGAAAGAACAAATCAACCATATAACTTGTAAATCAAACCCTCTGAAAGGACATTGGAAATTATAAAAAGCTTGAATTTCTGAGGTGTTTGTACATGTTCTATGATAAAGTCATAAACTGCTCATTGTAACTGAATATATACAAACCTTTCTCTCATGGAGCCATCAGTTCAGTTCAGTCGCTCAGTCATGTCCGACTCTTTGCGACCCCATGAATTGCAGCACGCCAGGCCTCCCTGTCCATCACCACCTCCCGGAGTTCACTCAGACTCACGTCCGTCGAGTCAGTGATGCCACCCAGCCATCTCATCCCCTGTCGTCCCCTTTTCCTCTTGCCCTCAATCCCTCCCAGCATCAAAGTCTTTTTCAATGAGTCAACTCTTTGCATGAGGTGGCCAAAGTACTGGAGTTTCAGCTTTAGCATCATTCCTTCCAAAGATACACATANAAGAAATCCCAGGGCTGATCTCCTTCAGAATGGACTGGTTGGATCTCCTTGCAGTCCAAGGGACTCTCAAGTCTTCTCCAACACCACAGTTCAAAAGCATCAATTCTTCAGCACTCGGCTTTCTTCACAGTCTAACTCTCACATCCATACATGTCCACTGGAAAAACCATGGCCCTTGGACAGACGGACCTTTGTTGGCAAAGTAATGTCTCTGCTTTTGAATATGCTATCTAGGTTGGTCATAACTTTCCTTCCAAGGAGAAAGCGTCTTTTAATTTCCTGCTTGCAGTCACCATCTGCAGTGATTTTGGAGCCCCCCAAAATAAAGTCTGACACTGTTTCCACTGTTTCCCCATCTATTTCCCATGAAGTAATGGGACCAGATGCCATGATCTTCATTTTCTGAATGTTGAGCTTGAAGCCAACTTTTTCACTCTCCTCTTTCACTTTCATCAAGAGGTTTTTTAGTTCTTCATTTTCTGCCATAAGGGTGGTGTCATCTGCATATCTGAGGTTATTGATATTTTTCCTGGCGATCTTAATTCCATCTTGTGTTTCTTCCAGCCCAGCGTTTCTCATGATGTACTCTGCATATAAGTTAAATAAGCAGGGTGACAGTATACAGCCTTAATGTATTTCTTTTCCAATTTTGAACCAGTCTGTTGTTCCATGTCCTGTTCTAACCGTTGCCTCCTGACCTGCATACAGATTTCTCAAGAGGCAGGTTAGGTGGTCTGGTATTCCCATCTCTTTCAGAATTTTCCACAGTTTATTGTGATCCACACAGTCAAAGGCTTTGGCATAGTCAATAAAGCAGAAATAGATGTTTTTTCTGGAACTCTCTTGCTTTTTCGATGATCCAGCAGATGTTGGCAAACCACATGCAAAACCTCACTGTGATGGTACATTCTTAACTTTTTCATTTTACTGCTCATAATAGTAATGTTATTCAAATTACATGTAACCTGAGTCTCCTTTTTAAGCATATTTTTATTCTTTCTGACAGTTAGAAAGATCTCTTGACATTAGTATTTTAGTACCAGCACAACAGACTGGTTATTAATCTGCTTGTCATTCCCAGGTTTGGTTCAACAATTGGCCTTTGAGTCATTATATTGTATTTTAGGTTAACTGCACATTTGTTTATTGCAACTTACAAGATGTGGCAATATACTAGCTTTCTTATCATTGATACTAGGAAAAAGAAGATAAGACTGACATAGTCTAGAAGACCACTGATTTGAATCTGGAGCTAATGAATTCCAGTTATTAATGAATTCCAACTTGGAACAAAGAGTTTGAAAATTTGGTTCAGAATCTTATGTCCTAATTTGGGATGTAAACAAGTGAATAAGTTCGGATGATGCTGAATTAAGTCTTGTATGGACTGAAATAGTTGATGATCATCAGTTAAGTACTAGTTATAAAGATACCATATTTTAGCTTATATTTCCTCATTATTTTTTGAAAATAGAGCAAAGCCTAAAACAAAAACTATATATTATAACATAATTATGAAAAATACGTAAGGTAAAAATCCTCTTGTCTGGAAAGCATATTCTAGTTATCCAAGGTTCTATGAAGCATGGTAATTAAACTTTGTTTAAATTGGTTACACAAGGGAAGATTCACCTGTTGTGGCCAGAACACAGTGGTCTTTGCTCTCAATCTTAACCTCTTTTGATAGTGTCTCATTATCTTATACTTAGAGAAAATTTTGCTCTCTTGAGTCAAAAATCTAAATATGAGTATAGTCTTAGAGCAGAGGAAATCAGATATCCCAGGCTTTACACTCATGTCTTGACTGCCAAAAGAAACCAAGGTTCACTTCCTACTAGAAGCAGTGTTTTATAAGAGTTGAAAAGGAAGGAAAGAAGAATGGGAGAGAGAAAATGTGAAATGATGGCAGGAAACGGAGAAATATTCAGAAAGTATACAGACAGTTTAACATTATGAATGCAGAAACATACTATGATTCACTCTTTGTATTAACATGTATACTTATTTTCTGTTTTACTGTTGATAGTAATGAAATTCACCAACATATATTTCTCAGTTTCTATACTCAGTTTTGTCTTATGTATTTTACATATTCATTTACTTAGATTGTCAAACTATATATTTTAAGCTATTTTTTTAGATGGAGCTTATATGGTGTTTGAAAATTTCTTGCCTCACATTGTTTAAGGATAGCTTAACTGTTTATATGACCCTAGATTAGTCATTTTTTTCCCTTGTTATACATTGTTAATTTTAGCCCAATGCCTTATATAATCTATTGTTAACTACTGAGAGGTTAGCTACTATCAGTTTGAAGACAATATTTCTTTTCTCATTGGTAGCATTGAAAATTTTCCTTTTATCCTGGCATTCTTCAGAACTCTGTGTTGTGTAAAGGTGGGACTTTTGTTTCACTCTGCTCTGCACTTTCAGATCAAGAACTACTTTTTACTACATTGTCTTATTTAAATTTTCTGCCACTTTTAAAAAATGTTCTTTCTGTCATTTCTACTATCTTCATCTTGAACTTAGAAACATGTTGGAGATTTTTTTTATCTTATATTCTTTCTATTTCTTAACAGGTTTTAGCTTTTTTTCCCCTGCTTACTGGTAAAATCCCAGGGTGAAGTGAAGTGAAGTGAAGTGAAGTGAAGTGAAGTGAAGGTTGCTGTCATGTCCAGCTCTTTGCGACCCCATGGACTATACAGTCCATGGAATTCTCCAGGCCAGAATACTGGAAGGGGTAGCGTTTCCCTTCTCCAGGGGAACTTCCAAACCCAGGGATTGAACACAGGTCTCCCGCATTGCTGGAGGATTCTTTACCAGCTGAGCTACAAGGGAAGCCCAAGAATACTAGAGTGGGTAGCCTATCCCTTCTCCAGTGATCTTCCTGACCCAGGAATTGATCTGGGGTCTTCTGCATTGCAGCTGGATTTTTTACCAACTGAGCTATGAGAGAAGCTAAATCCCAGGGTAATATGTTCTAATTCATTAATTTTTAATATCAATATATGGTGGACATAATCTAAGGTAACCCCAATGGGATATGTCCTTGTATGAACGACTTCTGTAAGTACAGATTGAATCTATAACTTGCTCTTAACCAAATGAATATGGCAAAAGTGACGAGGCATCACTACATTGATGAGGTTGTATTATCTAAACTCTGTTTTAGCAGATGAACGTGGAAGACTCTCCTGGTGACCCTGAAGAAGTAAACTGCCATGCTATGGAGAGTCTATGGAGAGGACCATGTGGTAAGGAATTGTGGGTATCTTCCAGTATTTGAGGACCTCGGTCCTAGAGCTGCAAAAAATTCTGCCAGCAACCATACGAGCTTTGAAGACAACCCTTGAAATCACGGGAGGACATAGCTCAGCCAATATTTTATTAGCAACCTTAAGAGTTCTGAGCAGGAAAACTAGCTCAGTGTTGCCCAGGATCTGATCCACTGAAAAAGTGAGATAATAAATGTATGTCATTTTCAGCTTCCAAATTTATGGTAATTGGTTACATGGCAATAGAAAATTAATACAAACTAATAGTTCCTACTTAATGTTTATAATTTTCAATGTGTCCTTTTATTTCAATGAGTGTATTTTTTCTTTGCCAGGATTTCTAATTTACTGTTTTAATATAATATCTGCTTCTTTTGAAAATTTTCCACTTGGTTTTGTTTCTATTTTATTGCTCATTTTTTAGATGCTCTTCTTTCATTTGGCTCAGAGAAGATCCTAACAGTACACACTTTAAAACAGTTTCTGAAGATCAAGTCGTAGTAAGGCAGCACTGAGACTTCTATCCTGGATGATTCTGGAGCCATCACACAAGTAGTCATTGCGTCTAACAGGTAGCTTGCCTCATTTCCTGGGAGAAGGGCTTTGTTTTTGATCTCCCACCTTTCTGGACATTGTACTTGTTCTAAAGGACAGCATCATGACAATTGTTAGTATCTTTTCATAAGAGGGGACTTGTGCCCAGTCTCTAAATTCAGGCAGTGAGTATGTTTCCAGTCCCCACATCTGGGTACCTTCTTTAGTCCACTTACTCTAAGGCCACTGAACATCTGATGCTTCTCTCTTATTTCTCCTACCCAGCATAGCACTCCAGCCCTGTTTATTAATCTGCATTTCTATTCCTCTTCCTATTTACAAAGTTATTTGTCTTGCTTTGATCAACTTATTCAGCTTGTCTTTTTTTTCTTTAAAAGCTATTAATTTAAGATGGAGAGATAATTGGAGTACACTCTGGAAAGATGGTGAAAGGGGGCATTTTTTCAGTTATACATGTCAGCATATACTTTTAAGTGAGCTGGAAATTCATTCATTTAGAATCATTTTCTTTTTTTCTCCTTAAATTTAAAGCACATCATGTGCATCTGTTTATACTTCTGATTGCTTAGGCTAAGGCTGCATTCATTCTTGCAGTTATACCAGCTTGATGTGTTTTCATGGATAACAATTTGTAATGGCAAAAATTGAGATCATACACAGCATAAGCTTTAATAATTTCTAATTGTGCTGTGTGGTTTCTATACATGGATACTATAGTGATTAGGATTCAACTAAGAGAGGGAAGGACAGGAGGAGAGGAGGACGACAGAGGACAGGATGGCTGGAGATGGCATCACCGGCTTAATGGACATGAGTTTGAGCAAATTCTGGGAAATCATGAAGGAGAGGAAAGCCTGGCATGCTGCAGTCCATGGGGTTCCAAAGAGTCAGACATGACTGAGTGACTGAACCACACTAAAGAGCAAGAAAAACCACTTATTGACTCCAGTTCACCCTTCTTATTTACTCTAAAGCTGGACAGAGGTAAGGGACTATTTAGAGTCACTCTTGTTCTAGTTTGCTACCCTTTTTAGAAAACTTTGAGCTTTGAAATTCATACTGTATTTAATGAAACTACCAAAATTATATACCAAAAGTTCAATGCAATATTAATTAAAATGTAGACTTCCTAACTGGTCTTTCTACCTTCAGTTGCTCCTGGATGATTAGAGCAATCATTTATGTAAAATTTCCTCTGATTATGACAAATAGGGCAAGAAGTCCATTTAATTAGAGGGCCTTTGAATTTTTATAAATTAATTTTGGAGAAGATGCACCAGGACATTCCCAATGCTCCTGTAGCATATCTTCACATGATATTAAGTGTATTGCTGGTTTCCTCATTTTATGAGCTTCCCAGGTGGCACAGTGGTAAAGAATCTGTCTGCTAGTATAGGAGATGCAAAGACACGAGTTTGATCCCTAGATCAGGAAGATTCCCTGGAGAAAGAAATAGCAACCTGCCCCAGCATTCTTGCCTGGAAAATCCCATGGACAGAAGAGCCTGGAAGGCTATAGTCCATAGGGTCACAGAGTCAGACCCAACCAAGCACACTGCAGCTACGTTGCCTCTACCCAAAGAAGCCAGATAAAGCTGAGAATGGTGGGGGCTGTACAAAAGGGTGGACTAGAGACATGAATGCCAGCCAGCTCTCATCTCTTTTACTCTTTCCAGTAGTGTACAGATTACCATTTACTATTGCAATAATTCTAAAGCATATTCTCCCCACACCCCAATTTCTGATATCAGGATATCTTATCAATTACTATTGATCAGAAATGGCTAAATTCCTAGAAACATACAACTTGCCAAGAGTGATTCATGAAGAAATTGAAAATCTGAACAAATCAATAATGGGTAAGGAGATTGTATCACTAATCAAAAATTGCCCAAAAAAGAATGACTAGGACTAGATGCCTTCCCTGGTGAATTCTACCAAATATTTAAAAAATAATGAATACCAACCCTTCTCAAACTTCTCCAGAAAATTGAAGAGGAGGGAACTCTCCCAAACTCATTTTACAATGTCAGTATTATCCCTATAATGAACCCAGATAAGAACATTATAAGAAAATAAAACTACAGGCAATATCCCTGATAACTACAGATGTAAAATTTCTCAGCAAAATATTAGCAACCTAAATCAACAGCATATTGAAAGGACTATATACTACAATCAATCAAGAAAGCTTTATCCCTGGGATGTAAGCATGGTTCAACCTATGCAAATCAAAAAATGTGATATACCACAGTAATACTGATAAATCAGTTCAGTTCAGTTCAGTTCAGTAGCTCAGTAGTGTCTGACTTTGCAACCCCATGGACTGCAGCACACGCTTCCCTGTCCTTTACCAACTCCCAGAGCTTGTCCATTAAGTCAAGTGATGGACTCAAACTCATGCCCATTGAGTCAGTGATGCCTTCCAGCCATCTCATCCTCTGTCATCCCCTTCTTCTGCCTTCAATCTTTCCTGGCATCAGGGTTTTCCCAATGAGTCAGTTCTTCGCATCAGGTGGCCAAATTATTCGAGCTTCAGCATCCTTCCAATGAATATTCAGGACTGATTTCCCTTAAGACTCCTTTAAGATCTCCTTGCAGTCCAAGGGACTCTCAAGAGTCTTCTCCAACACCACAGTTCAAAAGCATTAATTAATAAAAGATTAAAAAAATCATATGATGCAGATAATAGATGCATAAAAGTAATTTGACAAAATGTAGCTATTTTATGACAAAAACTCTCCACAAACTGGGTAGAGAAAGAATACACCTCAATATAATAAAAGCTATATATGATAAGCCCATGGCTACCATCATATTCAATGCTGAGAAGTTAGACTTTTCCTGAAAGTTAAGGAATAAAACAATGGTGCCCCCTCTCAATTTCCCTATTCAACATAGTTCTGGAAGTCCTGGTTAGAGCAGTTAAGCAAGAAAAAGAAAGAAAAGGCATTCAAATCAGAAAGGAAGAAGTACAATTGTCTTTGTTTGTAGATGATATAATCTTATATATAGAAAACCCTAAAAACTTCACTGAAAACCTGTTAGAACTAATAAATAAATTCAGAAATGTTGCAGAATGCAAAATTAACAAACAGAAATCAGTTGTGTTTCTATACACTAACAACAAGCTATCTGAAAAAGAAAGACAACAATACCATTTAATAGCCTCTAAAACAATAAAATATTAATATATAGAAATTTAACCAAGGTAGTGAAAGATTTATACATAGAAAACCATAAGACCATAAGACCAAAGATTTATACATAGAAAACCAGAAGAAATCGAAGAAGACACAAATCCTGGGTTGATGGCTCAGGATAATAAATATTGACAAAATGTCCATACTGCACAAAGCTTTCTATAGATTGAACACACTCCCTGTCAAAATTCCCACATTATTTTTTCATAGAAACAGAAAAAAAAATAATAAATTCATCCAAAGAACAAGCAACAAAAACAAGTGAAACTACATCCAATGAAAGTGCTTCTGCACAGCCAAAGGAACAATCAACAAAATGGAAAGGAAACCTACAGCATGGTAGGAAATATTTTCAAATCATATTTCTGATTACAGGCTAATACCCAAACTATAGAAGGAACTAACTCATACAACTCAACATCAAAACACAATCCAAATAAAAAATGGGCAGAGGAACTGAATAGATACTTTTTCCAAAGGAGGTAAACAGATGGCCAACAGACACATGAAAAGATGTTGCTAATCATCAGGGAAATGCAAACCAAACCCACAATGAGATATTACCTCCCATCTCTAGGAATGGCTGTTATCAAAAAAACAGAATATAACAAGTGTTGGTGATGATGCAGAGAAAAGGGAACCATTTTCTGCACCCTTGGTGGGAATGCAAACTTGTACAGCTGTTATGGAAAACAGCGTGGAGTTTCCTCAACAATTAAACATAGAATGACCATATGATTCAGCTATCCCTCCTCTGGGTATATTCCTAAAACATGAAATCAAGATTTTGAAAGGATATGCACTTCCATATTTATTGCAACATTGTTCACAATGGTCAAGATACAAAAGATCTAAGCACCAATCTATAGATGACTGGATAAAGGTGTGGTATATATATACATAGGGAATGTTGTCCAGCAATGGTAAGAAGAGAATCCTGCCAGTTGACAGCTTCATGTAAGTGAGAGCATCCCTGGTGGTGCAGATGGTAAATAATCTGCCTGCAATTCAGGAGACCTAGGTTCAACATCCTGGGTCAGGAAGATCCCCAGAATAAGGGCATGGTAACCCACTCCAGTATTCTTGCCTGGAAAATCCCATTGACAGAAGAGCCAGGAGGGCTACAGTCCATGGGTGGCAAAGAGTTGGACACGACTGAGCAACTAACACAAACACACACAAACGTGCTAAGTGAATTAAACAGGGAAAGACGGGAAAAACAGGGAAAGACGAACACTGTATCGTATAACTTATGTGCGGATCCAAAAAAACTGACTCATAGAGAGTGGACTGATGGCTGCAGGCGCTAGTGGCTGGGAGAAATGGGGAGATGTTGGTCAAAGGTATTGATACAAACTTCCTGCTATAAGATGAATAAGCTCTAGGGATCAAATGTACAGCATAGTAATTATAAGCAACAATATTATATTACAAATTTCAAAATTGCTAAGAAAGTAGCTCTTAAATGCTGTTACCACACACAAAAAAGAGGTGGTAATTATGTGAAGTTACAGAGGTAGTAAGTAATACTACTATGGTAATCAGCTTACAATATCTAAGGACCAAATCAGCACATTTAGTGTATCTTAAACACAAAGTTGTATGTCAATCAGAGCTCAGTAAAAGTGGAAAAAAACTATTGAGCAGGTGGGCTGCACTTGGTATTGACTGTGTTTAGTCCCTCAGTCATGTCTGATTGTTTGAGATCCCATGGACTGTAGTCTGCCAGTCTCCTCTGTCCATGGGGATTCTCCAGGCAAGGATTCTGGAGTGGGTTGCCATGCCCTCTTCCAGGGGACTTTCCCAACCCAGGGATCGAACCCAGGTCTCCCCACATTGCAGACAGATTCTTTAATATCTGAGCCATCAGGGAAGCTGTCTGCTACTTGCTTCTCCTCAGTTCTATATTTTTATTAGTCACCTTTTCCTTTAACACCAAAAAAATGTTGCAAATCCTATTCCATACACTAGACTACAGCTGCCAAAGGCTCCTTTTCCTTTCAGATGAAAAGCTATAAACTGTCTTCAGAGAACACACTCTTCTGTTCAATTCATGCTGTTACAACTTCTTGTCACCTGGTTGCTTGTGGGTTTTGAGATTATTTTCTTCTCTATCCATGAAAGATAAAGTCTTTCTGCCATTTCTTAAACAGAGCACCGCTGAACCAAGACTAATAACAAAAGACAAAACTTTAATGACAGTTTTGAAGTAAAATAAATTAATTAAAATACAGAGTAACGCACTACAGATTCAGTAAATGTACTTTTTCTTATGGAATTTATCATGGAGTCTAGCTCCCAGCTATGTTGCTGGAATTTTACTGTTTCTGGACTTTTCTCCTATCTTCTATGCCAGGGCATTGCTTCTTTTTCTGAGTAGCAGCATGAGTTCTTAGTTGCTTAGTTGTGTCTGACTCTTTGAGGCCCCCGTGGACTGCAGCCCACCAGGCTCCTCTGTCTATGGGGATTCTCCAGGCAAGAATACTGGAGTGGGTTGCCATGCCCTCCTCCAGGGGACCTTCCCAAGCTAAGGACAGAACCCAGGCCTCCTGCATTGCAGGCGAATTCTTTACCGTCTGAGCCACCAGGGAAGCCCTAAGTACCCAGCAGACAACTCCAAAATTCCTATTATTGTTAGCCATCTAAATAGCACCTATTTGGCTATACTTAATGGTCCTTCTCATTCTCAACTGAAAACCAGACCAACATTTTTGCCTGTTAAAAGAATTATCTTTTTTAAAGATAAAATTATTGTCATCATTTTAGAAAACATATCTGGCTATGATTAGTTTTATAAGTATTAAATTGTTTCTCTTTACCTATTAGTTTCATACTTTCAACTGCCTGTAGACTTTATCTCTTGGATGCCCTATGCATGCATGCTAAGTTGCTTCAGTCATGTCCAACTCTTTGCGACCCTATCGACCATGACTGCTATGCTTCTCTGTCCATGGGATTGTCCAGGCAAGAATAGTGGAGTAGATTGGCATGCCCTCCTCCAGGGTATCTCTTACATCTCATGTATTGGCAGATGGGTTCTTTACCACTAGTACCACCTGGGAAGCCCTGGGTGCAACTCAAATTGACAGTTTTAAAGACTAACATTCAAAATGTTAAAAACTAAACTCATCATAAAGACCTTCAAAACCTCTTCCTCACTTTTTGCCTCATTATCTCAAATAATGAGATATCTGAGATGATCCCCTCCCACTTAATTGTCCAGATTTATAATCTGGGTATCACCCTAGATTCTTCTGTTTTAGTCAGTCCCCAAATTCCATCACTACAGTTTATCCAATTCTACATGGTAGAATGTCTGGAATCTGTAAAAGTTTTCTTTACCTCCCCTCTCTTTCTGTAGGTTAATATCAACAACCCATCTCAACTTCATGTCTCCATTATTTTCTACCCAAGTGAGATTCTGATAGGTGGAACCCAAGGATGCCTCGTGATTTCTACCTCCTGGTGCTCACAGCCCTTACCTTGAGCTTGGTGGGATCTGTGATTTGCTTTATGATAACAGGGTAAATAATTAATATGAATAATATGAATAGCAAGAATATGGCGAAAGGGATGGGGCATCCCCACTTACTTTACGTTGCATTATACAAGAATGTCTTTCAGACTCGTAATTTCCTCTCTCGCTTCATTTCTGACTTTGAAGAAATAAGTTGGCATGTATCCTACAGCAACAGAGAAATCCTTTCTGCCAAAAACTTGGGAGAGCTTGGAAGAAGATCTTTCCCCAGCCAGGCCTCTGATGAAAGTCCAACTTGGGAGACACCTTGCCTGAAGGTTGATGAGACCCTAAGCAGAGACCCCATCTAAGCCGTACCTGAATTTCTGAGCCACAAAACTGTGAGATAAAAATGTGCTTTGTTTTCAGCAGCAAGTTTGCAGAGATGTTACACACAATAGATAGCTAACATACATTTCTTAAATAAAATATGCAATCAGGTTATGAAAAGTCCATTAATGACTTATCATGTCCTCCAGGACTAAGCCAAAACTCTTCACAAGACCCTTTAAGTCCCTGACCCTTACCTCGATTTGTATGAATGCTGAATTTCTGTTAGCTTATCGAATGAGGCATTCTCTTTTTCCTCTTTAGATCTTTACATGTATTCCTCTTTCTATTTAGACTATTCACTTCTGGCTGCTTATCTTTCTTTAACATAATCCCTGCTTTTGTTCACTAACTCCTTCTCTTCAATTCTGGTTTAGATTTGACTATTACTGGGGAGCTTTCTCTGACCCAGGAAGTTGGGGCACCCTCTCCTTATTTTTTTCCATCAAAATGTTTTTTATACATCATTATAATTGCTGATTTAATTGTCTCTTCATCTCAATTAACCATGAGAGAAAAGATCATATCTGTTTTGCTCATGAATTGTATAGCCTCTGCATCTGACTCAGAGTTAGGGCTCATTAATTACCTATTTCATGAATAAATAAATGACTTCAAAATAGAGACTAAATTTGACAGATATCACATGTAGTGCCCATTGTTAGAACCACAGGACACTGTCTTGATGGGGAATCACAGGCACGTTTATATTATGCAGCCCAGAGGTGTCTCCTAAGGCTCAGACCACTTTCTCATCTTCTCCTGTCTTTTCTTGCAGCCTCAACTAGCTTCTATGCTTCCCTCTAACATTTCTTCTATCTACTCTGTTCTTTCCCTGCTAAGACAGTATCCATTTGTCTCAAAAAGGAATGTCCATACATCCTTTTCTTTTAAAGGGCAACTATCAATAATAACAATAGCTTGGAAGTTGCAAAAGTTATGTAGCCTGATTTATACAGTTCTTATGGTCTCTGTCCATGATCAAACTTACGAAATCCCTTTTGCAATAATAGCTGGAACTTCTTGAAGTTTCCTTTCTAATTCACTTTGGACTTCTAACTTTTGAGTCTATTCTACAGATGGAACTCAAACATCCATTCTTAAATTCTGATTTCAAAGATAAGGAGGTACTGATTTTTTCCTGTCTTTACAATAAAAAGTCAGAATAGATCAATAATAAATTTTTATCTATTGGATAATTTGCATTCCTGAAGATTTCTGTTTTGTCATGACCTCTTCTCTACCCAGAACAATCCTTTTGAATTATTTGTCTTGAATATTTCCTGTACTTGCTGCTAAAATTTATTATAAATGACCCATTTAATCAGAATGTTCTTAGAATTCTTTGAATAAACTGATTTTAGTTATATCTCAATCATATTGTGATGATGGAATTATATTAAATAATACAGAAATTGACTAGCATAATTAAGAATAGATAGAAATACTGCTAAGTATATGAATCTCCCCTCACCCCACCCAGTGGTTAGAAAATAAAAAGCTATTAAAATTAATCTTAGAATGATGAGTTCACACTAGGAAAAAACATACTCTTCTGTAAAATGAAGGGAAAAAAATCACACTCTTCATTATGTGAGCAAAACTATTCTCTGTTGGTAACTAACTGCAGTAGTATTACAAATCAGGACATGTTAAATCAGAAGTAAATAAAAACCTCATTACAAAGAATTCCATTTCCTACATGTTATTCTTTTAATATTTGAAAAATAAAAATACTTATCTTAGTCTTCTAAAGTGTCAATAGTTTCATACTACAAAATAAAAATTACATATTTTATTGTTGTCATTTTTATTGATGACATTTTTAAATATTATTTTCCTTTTTGACACATCTGATGGTCTAACCCAGTAAGATATTGTGTTTCCTTCTTTACTGTTTCAATAGTTAAATATAGAGATGCATATTTTACCCTGCCTTTAATATGAAAGACTTTCTGTACCATGATTTATTTTATGTACATAAAAGAACCTTGGCCAGACCTTGAGGATTACATTTTTAAATAACAAAGGGATCAGTGTGAGTACCTCTAGTTTTCTACTTTGAAAATAAATCAAATGTGAGTCAGACTTCTTAAACCACATGCTAAATTAAAAATATCATTGTCCTGGTAATGGATATTAAATAGCTTATGGCCTTATTTTCAGCATTATCATTTTTTCCCCAAAGAATTCAAACACCCTCAGTTGTGATTTGTAGGCAATATGCTTAGTATTGATTGCTACTGTTATAATCCACCAGAGAAGGCAATGGCAACCCACTCCAGTACTCTTGCCTGGAGAATACCATGGATGGAGGAGCCTGGTAAGCTGTGGTCCATGGGGTCACTAAGAGTTGGACACAACTGAGTGACTTGACTTTCACTTTTCACTTTCATGTATTGGAGAAGGAAATGGCAACCCAGTCCAGTATTCTTGCCTGGAGAATCCCAGGGATGGGGGAGCCTGGTGGGCTGCCATCTATGGGGTCGCACAGAGTTGGACACAACTGAAGCGACTTAGCAGCAGCATTATAATCCACATTGTATGTTCATTACCTAGCAACAAAGAAAATAAAAATCTTACCAGAGTAAAACTCATTTTCCAACTGCTGTGGTTTGTTTTTAAAGAAAGGTTTCAAATAATATTTTATTTGTATGTATTTGTTGAGCACATACTTTACACCAGATACTTGGCTACATATTGTAGGTTTCAAGTCAGATCAGATGTAATTCAAGCATTGATGGGATTTAGATCCTAAAGAAGTAGTACAATTATTCTGATGAAAGACAGTTCCTACATCTTGAGTAGTTTAAACTATGCATACAGAAGAGAATGCATCTAACTATGAGAGTTCAGGATGTTGCATCGAATCAATGCTAATCTGAATACTCATAGCACCTTAATAGAAGGGGTTGGGACTTCAGTTGATAACTGTGGGAATACAGTGACAATTCTAGGTAAAGTGAAAGGCTAAAGCAAAGACATAGAGGTGGAAAATGCTGTAGAATGTTGGATTTCTTTAACTGATATGCAGATTCTCTGTAATGGCATTTAAATTAATCATTTGAGGGTTTTTTGTTAATTTTTTTAATTGGAGCTTACAATTAAAGCTGTTGTTGTGTGTTTACAATTAAAGTTGTGTTGGTTTCCGCTGTGTAGTGAAGTGAATCAGCTACATGTATGCATGTATCCCCTCCCTCTTGAGTCCCCCTCCTACCCACTCACATCCATCTACCTAGGTTATCACAGAGGCAGAGCTGAGCTTCCTGTGCTATACAGCAGCTTCCCACTATCTGTCTATTTTACACATGGTAGTGTATATATGTCAATCCCTATCTTCCAATCTGTCCCACCCTCTCTTTTCCCTCTGTGCTGTGTCCACATGTCCCTTTTCTATGTCTGTGTCTTTATTCCTGCCCTGCAGATAAGTTTACCCATTACCATTTTTCTAGATTCCATATTTAAAGATAATAGACAAAGCCTTATCCCACTGCATAAACAGAAAAGACCACGTGGATGCTCTGATCCAGCACTTCTTGAGGCTTAATCAAAAGAAATCCATACTTTCTATTACAAGGTAAGAAATCCTTGTTTGGGTCTGTAAATGCATGCGTGTGTGCTAAGTCCCTTCAGTCATGTCCAGCTCTTTGAGACCCCATGGACTGTAGCCCACTCGGCTCCTCTGTCCATGGAAATTCTCCAGGCAAGAATACTGGACTGGGTTTCCATGCCCTCCTCCAGGAGATCTTTACCACCCAGGGATTGAACTCCTGTCTCCTGTGGTTCCTGCCCTGCAGGCATACTCTTTACCCCTGAGCCAGTGGGGAAGCCCCTGTAAATGCATACATCGGCTCAATTATAGAAAGGCAAATTTTAAAATGGACTGATTGGGCATTTAGAAGTCAGTAATTTGGAACTCAAACTCCAATTCTGAATTCACATCCCAAATCTTTCACAGGTTCAGACTAACACCAAGGCTTAATAACCCCAGCTTGTTTGTTGTAGACACCAGTTGAACATCTGTTTTGAAATCTTAATAATAATGCTTTCATTTAGGGTTTATATTAATTTGTAGAGATGGATGGGATATTTGTACACACATACCCACACAAGGTGAGATTTTTCAAATTTTAGAAAAAAATAATTTTTTAAAATTCATTTTTAAAATAAATATTCACTATTCCTTTTCACCAAAGTCTATTGCAAATTACTTTATGCTTTACAACATTAATTTGTCATGCTCCAGTTGGGCAAATGAAATGGGGCTTATGCTTCTCTAAGGAGTAATTTTACAACCTATATCTGATAGTGTCTTTTACTTTTGCCCCATCCCAACTTGCCTAGGAAATATTTGACTTTAGGATACAAGCATTTCTCAGATTTAGAAATAAACAATTCAATTTGGCAAGACAAAAAAGTTATTAAGCTAGATTCAGATTATCTAGTGAATAGCTCACTTCAACTGAGTGGAAATTAAATTAACTGATATTCAGATTCATGAGTCTTTACTTAAAACACCTAACCTAATTAGGATCAGTAATATTTTATAGTAAGCTTGAGATATATATGTTTGCAAAATGGCATATTCATTCTTGTTAAGTTTCTTTCATGTAAAAGCAGTAGATTCAGAAGACGTTAAATCTAATTAGGATATAGAATCTCTGGAAACAATGCAATAATATATATGTTTGCTTGAAATATTTTTATTGTAAAGATCTAGGTTTCAACTGATATTAAGTAAATAGATTGAACTCTACTTCTACCAGCTCCTTTTTAGTAGTTGTAGCTAATACAAAATAAGGTTCTAGCCTTTCCTTTTGCTCATTGTTACTACTTGGAGAAGCTATTACTTATGAGATTATAATAACTGAGAGTCTGAAGTTCTCAGAAAATCTACCATGGGAAAATTGATTAACTTAGTAGACCTAATTTTAGTTATGAAACATCAATTTACATGTTATTAGCTAGCACTGTGATGTTCCTGAAGACAAGCTTCAAGTCTTTTGTGGTTTATATTAAATTGGTTTATGTTGACTCAAGTCCATGCTAAGCCCAAGGCCCACCACATGGTAGACACCTAATTTGAATATTCAAAATACTAGAAGCACACATGGCTAGCTTATTTCATAATATTTCTGAACCCACATAGACTCAGGACAAAGCAGGCAATTGTCTTACTAATGTGATGGGTAATTATGGAATCATCAGGAAGTAATTTACACCCTTTTAGACATAAGTTCAAGTCTTTGTTTCACAAATTAGGTTTTTTAATGTTTTCTGCTTCTTAGGTTGCTTAATTTCAAGGGCTCACTTAGAGAAAACACATTTCCTTTACTTCTACTTCAAGATAGCAGCAGGGAGTCTCTAAAAGATTTTATAAATTATTATACTTGGATAAAAGCTTGCCATTGGCAATGAAAATCTTTGATGAATTATCAATGATGATGTATATAATTACTCATTTCACAGTCAGTAAAGTAAACTGAAAAATATATTCTCTGAAATTAATAATCTTTACTATAAACATGACATTTCTTTATGAAAAACCAACTTTGAATCTAGTGCAACACAGGCTTATTTTTCTGCTTTTAATTTACTTAAGATTTTTAAAATCTAATTTCACCCAAGAGACTATTTTACTGTTATAAGTACATTGGATCATACTTCAAATAGTACATGATTATGATTAGTTAAATTCAGTAGATAGAATTCACTTAGAATAGATTTTTTTTTAAATGATGTTGCAAGTCATTTCAAAAAATAATTTGCCCTAGAAAATGTGAAAAAAGTTCATTTACAACTGCATAATTGTTTAATATTCTTTCAATGTAATATTTTTACCCATCTAATCATATATCTTCATCTCTCACCCAAATAAGACAAATTTTTTTTTGTGGTATTATTAAGGAGAGGAAGGCATTTTTAAGGTGCTCAATTAATTAAGCTTAATTAATTAATTAAAGTGCTTAATTAATTAAGCTTAAAGTACTTCCCACTTTAAAGTTGGTAAAGAATTTGCCTGCAATGCAGGAGACCTGGATTCTATCCGTGGGTCAGGAAGAACCCCTGAAGAAGGAAATGGCAACCCACTCCAATATTCTTACCTGGGAAATCCCATGGACAAAGGAATATGGCAGGCTACAGTCTATATGGTTGCAAGAATCAGACATGGCTTAACGACTAAACCACCATCAAGCTTAAGGTGGGCTTCCCAGATCTTTGTCTTTTCAGTGAATATCTATCATGTGTAAATTATTGAAGTGAGTGCTGCTGAGGAAAGAGATGAACCTACCTCAGTCCCACCAAGCATTCATACTAAGGAGGGACACTTACTTACCTACACACAACTATATTAACTGGCAGAATGTCAGGGCTTGATGGAACCACAATAGATACTGTAAAATGTGATGGAGAAAAATGTGAAGCTATTATAGGGAAATCAGAAAAACTTCTTGGAGGAGATAGGATATGAGCTGTTGTTCAGTTGCTCAGTCATGTCCACCTCTTTGCGACCCCATAGACTGCAGCACACCAGGCTTCCCTGTCCTTCACTATCTCCTGGACTTGCTCAAACTCATGTCCATTGAGTTGGTGATGCCATCCAACCATCTCATCCTCTGTCATCCCCTTCTCCTCCTGTCTTCAGTCTTTCCCAGCATCAGGGTCTTTTCCAATGAGTCAGCTCTTCATTTCAGGTGGCCAAAGTACTGGAGCTTCAGCTTCAGCATCAGTCCTTCCAATGAATATTCAGGATTGATTTCCTTTAGGATTGACTGGTTTGATCTTCTGACAGTCCAAGGGACTCTCAACAGTCTTCTCCAACATTACAGTTAACTGAGAGTTGAAGAACTGATATAATATTTGTAAGGATAGTCAAATATGGAATATGGTAAACACAGGGGAATGGATATAAAGTGAAATCCATGATTCAGATTGTGGAAGAAAACCTCTATGCCTGTATTTCTGTATTCTTTGCTTTATATATATATATATAATTATTTTCCAAAATCTAGCTTCCTTGGTGCTGAAGCAGCATAATTTGCTATTTTCCTAATAAAAAAGAATTTGCATGTGGTTGGGGAGGGTGAGAGAAGATAGTTGAGTACACTGTTTAAACCCAATAATTTTCAATAATTGCCATAATTTTCTCCCTGCCTAATGAATGCCAACTGGAATCAGCAATACCTATGAAGTACAATGGTGGAAAATGTAGTGTGCCTTAGTCTAATTATTATGCTTTAAGCCTTTAGATAAAAAATTTATTCAAGCAAGCATGGTTTTACTGTGTGCAGTCTATCAAGCAGAAAAGAGCATGGTTCTTAACAAGTTACACTAGAAGAATAATTTCTCAGATTAAAATAAGTATGTTATTTGGTCAAGTTCATCTTTTATGTACTTCTGCTTTCAGAACTCATGCCTTCTAATTTTTAAACAGTCTTGTGAAAACTATTCATCAGTTATTTAGTTCTTGAATTCTTATTATACCCAAAGTATCATAAATTGTAACTATCCCCAATATTGCACTATTTAAAGAACAAATAAATTGTACTTTTTTATGCTAGATATAGAAAATATTATTGCTATTTAGATTTTCCTCGTCTTTCAGTTCAGTTCAGTCGCTCAGTTGTGTCCGACTCTTTGCGACCCCATGAATCGCAGCACGCCAGGCCTCCCTGTCCATCACCAACTCCCGGAGTTTACTAAGACTCATGTCCATCAAGTCAGTGATGCCATCCAGCCATCTCATCCTCTGTCATCCTCTTCTCCTCCTGCCCCCAATCCCTCCCAGCATCAGAGTCTTTTCCAATGAGTCAATTCTTTGCATGAGGTGGCCAAAGTACTGGAGTTTCAGCTTTAGCATCATTCCTTCCAAGGAAACCCCAGGGCTGATCTCCTTCAGAATGGACTGGTTGGATCTCCTTGCAGTCCAAGGGACTCCCAAGAGTCTTCTCCAACACCACAGTTCAAAAGCATCAATTCTTCGGCGCTCAGCTTTCTTCACAGTCCAACTCTCACATCCATACATGACCACAGGAAAAACCATAGCCTTGACTAGACAGATCTTTGTTGGCAAAGTAATGTCTCTGCTTTTGAATATGCTATCTAGGTTGGTCATAAATTTTCTTCCAAGGAGTAAGCGTCTTTTAATTTCATGGCTGCAATCACCATCTGCAGTGATTTTGGAGCCCAAAAAAATAAAGTCTGACACTGTTTCCACTGTTTCCCCATCTATTTCCCATAAAGTGATGGGACCGTTTGCCATGATCTTCGTTTTCTAAATGTTGAGCTTTAAGCCAACTTTTTCACTCTCCACTTTCACTTTCATCAAGAGGCTTTTTAGTTCCTCTTCACTTTCTGCCATAAGGGTGGTGTCATCTGCATATCTGAGGTTATTGATATTTCTCCTGGTCTTTAGCCTATGATAATTCACTGTGTTAGTTTCACTAATATCAATAGCATCAATATCCAAGGAGGAAAAAAATATTCTTATCACTTGAATAAATGTAAGTCTAGTTATCAGCATTCAACAGAATTGAAGAGAATATTTCTCTTCAATATTTTAAAAATGGCCTTGTTTTGTGTTTCATTTGATTACAACTTATGTATATATACACACAGGCTTCTCAAGTAGTGCTAGTGGTAAAGAACCTGTCTGCCAATGCAGGAGACATAAGAGACGTGGTTTCAATCCCTGGGTGGGGAGAATCCCCTGGAGAAGGGAATGACGATCCACTCCAGTATTCTTGCCTGGGAAATACCATGGACAGAGGAGCCTGGCGGGGTGCAGTCCATGAGGTCAGAAACAGAGTCATACATGACCGAGCAACTAAACAATAACAATGCGTAACCTATACATATAACATAAATGTGTATGTATATATGTAGGTGAATGTACATATATAAATCTGTTTTAGAATGTTTTTAATAATGAATATTTCTATTTTTTTGTAGAAAACTTAGAAAATCTAGAAAAGCGTGGCAGATAAAATAAAGGTCATACATCTTTCTACATCCAANTAGATCCTATATTAACTAATGTAATGTCACTGGAAATCTCTGTATTTGAAATGATATTTGATAAGAAAGACCAAATGTGTTAAATCAGCTCCTTTTAGTTTAAAATAATTTAAAAAGCAGTTTTGGGCTAATATAGATTAATATGGACTAATAATGTGCAGAATTTTCTTCCTAATATTAATAGAAAAGTTGACTAGTGTTTCACAAGGCAATGATCAAAACTGCTTTAGAGCAAGACTAGCTAATTTTCATATACATAATGTGACATCCCAGCTCTATGCAATTTTTTGTAATGACAGTTGCTATCTAGTGAACAATATTTCAGACTGAAATGCATTGACTTTCAACTTTCCCTTTATGGTCTACTGTTCTTGCCTGTTTGTATCATCTGTGATGTCAGTTCAGTTCAGTTCAGTCGCTCAGTCGTGTCCGACTCTTTGCGACCTCATGAATCACAGCACGCCAGGCCTCAAACAGGCACAAATAATATGTCACTAATAGAAGTTAGAATACTTGAAAGTACTATTCAGAAACAACTTAAAGCTTCCTCTAAAATAATGTCACTGTTACTTTCATTCAAATGTCCATTCTTGAGATTAAGAGAATGAGCAACAAAGAGAAATAGAATGTAGTAATATCCACAGCATGTCCTAATCATACTACAACTGTTACTATATCAATTGCATTGACAGTTGCTTACTAATAGTAATAACTAATTATTATAGTGCTGGCCAAAATATTTTTAGTGTTATTAAACTCTTAGAGCACTGATTGGCTTATATTTGCTCCTTGTATTGCAGTAGGAAATTCACTACTCATGAGTGCTTTTCAAAAAGATTGAATCTTGAAGGAATCAACATACTGAACACGAGTTCAGTTTCACAGTGTTCACCAATCTTTCTAAATTCAGATCTAGCTATTTTAAGTTGTGTCCTAATCGAAATGTAGAATGTTCCTGGATAAGAAATAGCATGATGGTGTTTTATAATGCATCTTTTCAAAAGCTGAAATAATATTTGACTTGTTGGTCTTGTGTAATTTAATCTTATTTTCCATTGTATGGCACAGATATAACAGGGGCTCCTTTCATTTTCAGGTAATGAGACAAAATGCCCTTCGTGTTGAGTGTGATTAAATCTCCTAGAGAAAAGATGATCTCATGAGAAGGTTTAATCTCTATGTAAATCAATCTGTAGCACATGCTTAAAAGGTAGTCCTTTCCCCTTGGACAACAGAGGCCAAATAGTGGCCAACTGTGTGTTGGTTTTCTCTTTACATTTATGACTTATTCATTCTGAGTACCCCTTAAATTTAGTGTGCTTTACTAAATTTAGTGATTTGCTGGCCAGTGTGGTAATCTCCTTTGCTTACCTTGAGTATCAATATAAATTTTGCAATTTATTTCCTTGCTACAAATTATTGAATACATCAATAGAGTTATATAGGTCTGTTCAGATTTTCACTTGATTTTCTCAAAATAGCATCTATGTGACTTTTTTTTTTTTTTTAATCTCTTAAAAGCACAGTTTGGAGAAGTGTTCCATAAGAAGCAAGCCAAGCTATCTCCCCCCGAAAAAAGTCACAATTCCCCAAGCCCTATGGATATAACCATGATATTTTTTGGAGATAGCTTGATTTGTTTTTTTTAAACCTCTGGATATAATGGGCTTCTCAGGTGGTACAGTGGTGAAGAATCTGCCTGCCAGTGCAGGAGACTCAAGCGACCTGGATTCCATCCATGGGTTGGAAAGATCCTCTGGAGTAGGAAATGGCAACCAGCTCCAGTATTTTACCTGGAAAATTCCATGGACAGAGGAACCTGGTGGGCTACAGTCCATGGAGTTACAACGAGTCAGATGCCACTGAGCATGCATGGATATGATAACTATTTTTGTTAAGACACAGTCAGATGGAGAGGAAAGGCTTTTCTAGAAGGACTCCTGTAGCAAATGGTAAATAAAGCTATCTTCTTTGTGTGTACACACAACCTTTTCCATCACACACACACAGTATCCTAGATTCGATTGGTGATTCTCATTCCTTCTGTCTCCTAGACTTAAAATACTTACCTAGAATATAGCATTTGATTTTCTTAGAGTTATCATTTATTTTAAACTCATTCTGAATTGACAGTAAGTTCAGATCTTTTCAAGAAGTATTTATGAAATGCCTTTATTTATGTACCAGATATTACTCAAGGCATGGGGCATGCACTAGTCAGATGAAGTCTCTGTCTTTAAAATATAGAAAATATTTAATTAAACATTTAAAAAATCATCCCACTGAATGTGTTACACATCAAATTATAGAACTGCTTATGATTTATTTGCTATAGTTTAATGCTTTTAAAACTTGGTAATGAGCTGGTTTTTAAAATAGGGGTTTACTCAAACTGAGTAGAAGGGAAACTGTCTTAAACTTCAAATACCATTTCAAGCAATTTGGTGAAGTCTTGACACTCCCAAGGAACGACTAAATATTTCCCGTTGACAGTTAAAGAGTTTGAACTGGAATATCCAAGTTTAGAAAAAGAAATAGTGCCAAATAGCACAGTTCTGAACACTGAGCAGATGCTCCATAAATACTCGTTGAAGTGGACTGCAGATAATCCCCCCTTACATTTATACAGGGAATTTTCCCCAATATGGTCCCAACAACTGCACTTTACCTCTTCAATCATTTGTTTTTACTTGTCTACAACCACTGTTACTACAGAGGCATATGCTCAGAATTAAGGGGTATTCAGAGGACAGAAGGGGTGCTCAGATTATTTACATCCCTCTTATTAGTATATAATGAACATATCCTTGCATGTTTCTAAGGTAACTATATGATTTGTGAAATAAATTTCATGGCATTGAATTTGCCATTTTGTAAGAGCAAATACATCTCGCATGATTTTAAAAAAGAGCCATCAATATAGTTAGTAAGTGAAGTAAATTTATAGTCCATTTAGCTCAACTTTATGATTTTAGATACATATAACAAAATTAGTATGCCTTTTTCTTTTTTTTAATCAGTTCTTTCCTTTTTATCTAAATGACCTCTGGCTATTTCTTTTTTTAAAAAAAAATCCCCACCCATAAAATGTAAATATTTAACACCACAGGACAATTTTTTTTGAAGTACTGTGAAGGAAATTCCAAATGAGAATTTTCCAAGTTATTTGCAAATGTCAGTGTCATTGGAATACAAGTATCCCCTGCTTTTTTGAAAGTTTATTTTAAGCAATTTTGCTTTTATGAAAGATCTATATTAGTATTTGTTTTGCTAACCAAAAGAAATCCAAAGAGGATTTTTTTCTTTTTCTTTTTTTTTTTCTGAAAAACGGTGAAAATAGTCTTTGTTTTGCTGGGAGCCATTACAGAGGCTTTGCGCACTCTGAGTGAGAGTGGCAACCCCAAGCTCCTTCTCCAGGAACTACACTCAGCCTGTCAGCACCAGGCTTCCATACGCTGACCTGTGTCTGTGAGCATCCCCTTTATCTGTTTTTCTGTATCCCTTAGCAAGACATATCCTAAAGTAATGGCTTCTTTGCTCTATTCCATTTTGGTTCACTAAAGGTTTCATGGGAACACTGTACTTTCAAATAGCTGGGAAAAGCTGTGTGTCACTAATGTTCTAAAATGATACTGAAAGTAGATGGAATATGTTTGTGTGTGTGTGTTGAGTTTTATTATCTGTGTGAATAAATAAAAGTAGTTTAAAAAATTAAACCCATGAATTTCAACCTGAAATTTGGACAATGCAATGCCAAAATACTCTAATTTAGGAAGTAAGCAATTAAGAAAAACACAAATTTTTCTCTGAAAATGGCAAGGATAGCTAATATTTATTGTGTCCTAGTTTTATCAATTATCTTATTCTGTTTGCTTTACAAATGGTTTTTCTTACAAATAACAAAAGGTGGTTTTACCTCCGTTTGCCGTTGAAGTTTTGGATAATTGCAAATGAACTTGTAGGGTGTATGAAAAACCACAGCTAGTATTGGAACCAAGGCTGAAACTTGGGTCTTCTTATTCTAAGATTCTAGGATTCTTATCTTAGAAGTATCCCAAGAAGCCCCTTGAAATGTCAATATAAGAATCATTGACAAGCATATATTTATTGATAGTCCCAGGTTCTAGGTATATTAATTTTTTATGCTAATCTAAACTTTAAGTTTGACACAAAAACTTTAATAACAAAATCTTGCAGTTAAAACCTTAAGTTGGTTTTAAAGCCTGGAATCCTAGCTTTATACTGTAATTCTGAGTATTCAGATTTTAATTTTGTATGATGATCACAAAATTCTCATGATCTGATTATAAGAGCACATTTTTCTGAGAAAAGGATAGTAGTCAGGAAGTAAAGAATAGTCAGAATAAGAAATGAAGACTCTGAAAATAACCTTGAATCTGTTTGTGACTACCATGTGTTAACTTAGATGGAAGAAACAGAGAAACAAGAATTATGATTGTGACTTGAAATTTTACTTAAAATCCTTTTTGTCCAAAGCTAGGTTTCTTGTTGGTGTGAACATGTAGGCTTCTGCTAATTTGCCTATTTCTTTTATTGAGTTTCCTCTCTAGAAAAATAATTTTAGGAGTTCTATAAAACTGAAATCATTTTCACACATAGACCATCAGTAAAATTCTGTGTATCAGTCTGTTTATTGCAAATGGTATACCATATGTAAAAAAAATCTGCTTTGAAATATTCTGAGTGATTTAATATTCTCATAGTAAAAGTTGATGACAGCTTGTATATTATATATACAATTCAAATTTTTATTGTCAGTCTTAATCAACAATGATTTCTTGTTACTGATTGGGATTATATAATCTGAATTTTAAAAATTCATATTCAAAGATTTACTTTATGTCTGTATTGGAATAGTTTAGATGTTCACCACAGAGGTATGTTTTGAAATTTGTTGTGAAGTGAAGTCGCTCAGTCGTGCCCGACTTTTTGCGACCCCATGGACAGTAGCCTGCACCAAGCTCCTCTGTCCATGGGATTTTCAAGGCAAGAGTACTGGAGTGGGTTGCCATTTCCTTCTCCAGGGAATCTTCCCAACCCAGGGATTGAACCCAGGTCTCTCACATTGTAGAAAGACGCTTTAGGGTCTGAGCCACCAGGGAAGTCAAGTGTTTGCTAAAATTAGTGTTATACATTCCAGTTTTAAATTATGTTCTGAGTTCATGTTATTTTTCTATTAATTTTGAAAATATTTTTCTTAAAATCCATGCTAATTTTCCTATGAAGAATTACTTTCTTATGTTTCTCCTTGTTTTAGAATCATTTTAAACCCCACTGCTTTCAGGAAATCCTGACCTAGTTTCTTTTGTTTTTTTTTCCTTTTTTTTTAATCTAATTTGTCTAGTACTTTGCCTATACTGTACTATCAAATTATTAGACACTGTTTTTAATCATACTGAATGGAGATGTACAACTTTTGAAATAGCTTCATCTAATTAGAACCGGTTCTTATCTATGGCCTTACTGCCCTGAACACAGCAGATCACCTAATTAGAATATCTTCTTGAAGAAGGAACTTTAGGAATCAATTGGCCNCTCTGGTGGTTCAGTTGGTAAAAAATGGGTCTTCAATGCAGGAGACCTGGGTTCAATCCCAGGGTTGGGAAGATCTCCTGGAGAAGGAAATGGCAACTCACTCCATTATTCTTGCCTGGAAAATTCCATGGACAGAGGAACTTGGCAGGCTACCGACCAATGGGGTCACAAAGAGTTGGACAAGACTGAGTGACTAACACTTTCATTTTCATGTAAAATAGATAGCTAGTAGGAACTGCTGCATGTCACAGGGGGCTCAGCTGGATGCTCTGTGACTACCTAGAGGACTGGGATGGAGAAAGGTGGTAGGAAGGCTCAAGAGGGAAGGGATGTATGTGTACATATAGCTGATACACTTTGTTGTGCAGCAGAAGCCAACACAGCATTGTAATGCAACTATACTCAAAAAAAGAAAAAATCCATGGTGCTGTTGGTCAAGGTATAGTAGCTACAAAGTGATCCCAAAGAATAACGGATTAACAAAGTGGGAATCTTTTTCCTCTGATGTAAAGTTTGGCCTCTCAGTTTCTGAAGCAACTCTGTTGCACAAGGTCATTCAGTTCTCAAGTTTTTTCCATTATATTGTGTCTGACTAGACCTAGGCTGTTGGCATCTCCATCTGCCCAGCGAGAAGAAGGGAACAAAAATGGACCTCCAAGAAAAGTCATTTCTTTTTAAGCAAACAATGTGATATCATTTTCTTTCCTATTTTATTGTCAAGGACTTAGTCACATGGCCACACCTTCAAAGGAGACTTGAAGATGTTTTGACTGTAATTTGGTAATTATGGGAAAAAGAGGTAAGAAACTTTGGGAGAAAACTAGCAATCTGCTGAAAGGAATGCTGTTCATTTGCCTTCTCTTTTTAGAGGTTGTTACTTCAAGTTATAGTGTGTGAAGATTGAATAGGAAACTTGTAATTCATTTTAATATACTTTTAACCTACGATGCCATTTTTAATTAAAATAAATCTATTTAATATTCTTTGTTTCACATCGTGTACCATAACTACAATGGAAAAGTAGGAAAGAAAAGGTTCACCTGGAAGACTACAGGCTCTTCTTATATATGGAATCCAAAATGATTGCCTTATATCAACTGGCAGAGAAGGCAATGGCACCCCACTCCAGCACTCTTGCCTGGAAAATCCCATGGATGGAGGAGCCTGGTAGGCTGCAGTCCACAGGGTCACTAAGAGTCAGACACGACTGAGCAACTTCACTTTCACTTTTCACTTTCAAGCATTGGAGAAAGAAATGGCAACCCACTCCACTGTTCTTGCCTGGAGAATCCCAGGGACGGGGGAGCCTGGTGGGCTGCCGTCTCTGGGGTCGCACAGAGTCAGACACGACTGAAGCAACTTAGCAGCAGTAGCAGCAGCACACCAATTGGACAGAAGAAAGCTTTTATATAATAAATTTTTTGAAACATTATAATTATCCCTTTAGGTCTAATATAATCCAGGGCAATCATGGTTATAGGTACATCCTATAAAATTCTGCATTCAACTTTAAAATAAATAATAGGTTATAATAAGTTATAATTAATGTTTGACTATGTTTTATTGTCATTCATAGATGTTCCTGAGTCTGTCTTTGAAAGCTATCAGTTCCCATGCTGGTTTTTAGCATGACAAGGTGCCATTTGGCAACATTTCTAAAAAAATATAAAAATTCTCAAATAATAAAGTACATCTTTATGCATTTTATCTAAGCTGACTCAACTTTAAATGGCCAAAAGAAAAAAAAAAAGATGAAACCATAAAAAGTTGAAATGACACATAGAAAAATAATAAGAAAGACTTTGGACAATTAATAGTTCAATGGAAAATAGTCTGATGAGAAACACCAACAGAATGAGCTCCTGTATCATTTAAGACTTAAAAATTAAGTGCAACCCTAAAATATATATATATGTGTCACTCTACAAATATGTAGTAAGCCAAATGAAAACTTAATAAAAAAATAGATTCCACATCCAGATAAACTTTTTACCTTGAAATTTAAGCATCATAATCTGCTATATATAGTCTACCAACAGTTCATCTTGAAAAATTAAATTAACAGAATCATGTGGGAGAAACTAATCTAGATAAGTCAAATTATTCTAGAAACTAATATGGAGACTTTTTATCCTCAACATGTGCATTGATTAAATGGTTTGGTTTAGTCACTAAGTCGTGTCCGACTCTTGCAACCCCATGGAGGCCTGCCAGCCTCCTCCGTCCGTGGGATTTCCCAGGCAAGAATACGGGAGTGGGTTGCCGTTTTGGTCCGCAGGGGATCTTCCCAACGTAGGGATTGAACCCAAGTCTCCTGCACTGCAGGCAGACTGTTTACCAGCTGAGCCACCAAGGGAGCCCTACACTGATTAAATAAGGTAAACAGTTTGGACTTTAACATAATGGTATTTGTAATTACAAAATCTCCATTTATAAGTATATCTGAGATTTTGTAGGTTCAGTTCCAGACCACCACAAAAAGGTGAATATTACAATAAAGAGAGTCACATGGATTTTCTGATTTCCCAGTGTATATAAAAGTTGTGTTTGCACTATGCTATAGTGCATTGTGTGATAACATTATGTCTAAGAAAGCAATTATATGCCTTAATTAAAAAGCACTTTATTGCTAAAAACTGTTAAATATCATCTGAGTCTTCAGTGAGTCCTAATCTTTTTGCAACAGTAATATTGAAGACTACTAATCACAGAGATACCATAACAAATACAACAATAGTGAAAAATTTGAAGAAATGCAAGAATTACCAGTGTTTGACAGGAGACACAGAGTGAGCAAATGCTGTTAGAAATATGGTGCTGATAGACTTACTTGCAGGGTTAGGGTTGCTTACTTTTGGTATGGGTTGCCACATACTTTCAATTTGTAGAAAGTGCAATGTATGCAAAGTTCAATAATGCACAATAAAAGTGAGATATGCCTGTACACAATTCCTTAAAGAATAATTGTACACAGTAACAATAGTTGGAATAAATGTACTACAATGCTCAAGAAATAGAATAAGGTATAATATATTTGGGGAAATACTACGAAGAAAGGAGACTAGACTTAGGTTTATACACAAGAAGAAATGACCCTTATTCTTATCAGGACTAATCCCCTGGAGGGTGGCTCCCTCACTCTTCCTCCAGTGACTGTCTCTGGAACTCTATCCTACTGGTCAGGCCTTATTCAAGATATTAACTCTTCCCCTTTTTATTAGTCTCTCCATGAGTCTACCAAGAATAGTTTCCCTGATTTCATGAAGTGAAGGACTTTCAACCAATTAAAGCACCATTGTATCAGAGGCTTTCAATAACTTGTTTACCAGCTGTATCTTCAGCTCTCAGAACTTCACCTTCTGTACGCTGTGCTTAGTTGATCAGTTGTTCCGACTCTTTGCAGCCCCCATGAACTGTAGCCCACCAGCTCCTCTGTCCGTGGAATTTTCCAGGCAAGAATACTGGAGGGGGTTGCCATTTCCTACTCCAGGGCATCTTCTCTACCCAGGGATTGAGCCCACATCTCTTGCATTTCCTGCACTGGCAGGTGAATTCTTTATCACTGGTACCACCTGGGAAGCCCCACTGTTCAATAAACGCTGAATTAGTAATACAATCTTACCCTCCCTTCTTCCTTATCACTCGTTTTTAATACTAAAACTGCTCACCTGTTTGCTTGTGCATTCTATTTGTTTGTGTGTGCTATGTCGCTTCAGTGTCCTATTCTTTGTGACTCTATGGACTGTAGCCTGCCAGGCTCCTCTCTCTATGGGATTTTCCAGGCAAGAACACTGGAGTCAATTGCCATGCCCTTCTTGGGGGAATCTTTCTGAACCAGGGATTGAACCCACATCTCCTGCGGCTCCTGCACTGCAGGCAGATTCTTTACCACTGAGACACCAGGGAAGCCCCTGATTCTTTTCATTCATAATCAATTCACTTCTGAGAGGCAATCGATTGGCATTCCTGCTCACCACTCAAGGGGAAATGTGTTCTCTGCCATCACCCAAATTCTCATGAGTTACCAAAACTCCTCAGCTCTCATTCTCCTCTGATGATCTTGCTGCACTTGATATTAAATTTAATTTTTCTAGATTATTTTCTATCTCTCAACTGCCATTCCTTGGAGTTCAGTTCCTGATCTTTTGTTCTTCTCTGTATCATAAATAACTCAGAGTCTCTTTTATGCAATTATCTCTCAAATCAAAATTTCATATTCTAATATAAGTTGATGAAGTATAATGTATTTGTATTTTTTCCACTTAAAATGCTCTCTGTTTATACATTGCAAATCCTTGCTTCTTCACGGAGATTTAGATCAAGTCATGAAAGCATCTGCTTCCTTATGGAGCCCTGGCTTCATCATGGGAAACCTTGAAGGAGTTTTAAGCAAAGTCTTGCATAGTCACATGCTCTCTTCCTTTTGCTACCCCAGTACTTTCTAATTCCTGTTTCACTTTCTCCAGAATGCACCTCAAAATTCTACAGCCTTTTCCTTATCTGGAAATTTATAGCAGGAGAAGGCAATGGCACCCTACTCCAGTACACTTGCCTGGAAAATCCCATGGAAGGAGGAGCCTGGTAGGCTGCAGTCCGTGGGGTCACTGAGTTGGACACGACTGAGCAATTTCATTTTCACTTTTCACTTTCAGGCACTGGAAAAGGAAATGGCAACCCACTCCAGTGTTCTTGCCTGGAGAATCCCAGGGACAGGGGAGCTTGGTGGGCTGCTGTCTATGGGGTTGCAAAGAGTCAGACAGGACTGAAACGACTTAGCAGCAGCACTGACAGCAGTGCTCCTTAGATGTTTACTACAAAAAGCTTCCATAGATTTTTAGTCATATCTGTCCAATGCCAAAGAATGCTAAAACTACCACACAATTGCACTCATCTCACATGCTAGTAAAGTTATGCTCAAAATTCTCCAAGCCAAGCTTCAGCGATACGTGAACTGTGAACTTCCAGATGTTCAAGATGGTTTTAGAAAAGGCAGAGGAACCAGAGATCAAATTGCCAACATCCTCTGGATCGTCAAAAAAGCAAGAGAGTTCCAGAAAAACATCTATTTCTGCTTTATTGACTATGCCAAAGCCTTTGACTGTGTGGATCACAATCAACTGTGGAAAATTCTGAAAGAGATGGGAATACCCGACCACCTGACCTGCCTCTTGAGAAACCTGTATGCAGGTCAGGAAGCAACAGTTAGAACTGGACATGGAACAACAGACTGGTTCCAAATAGGAAAAGGAGTGCATCAAGGCTGTATATTGTCACCCTGCATATTTAACTTCTATGCAGACTATATCATGAGAAACACTGGGCTGGAAGAAGCACAAGCTGAAATCAAGATTGCTGGGAGAAATATCAAAAACCTCAGATATGCAGATGACACCAGCTTTAGAACTAAAAAGCCTCTTGATGAAAGTGAAAGAGGAGAGTGAAAAAGTTGGCTTACAGCTCAACATTCAGAAAACGAAGATCATGGCATCTGGTCCCATCACTTCATGGGAAATAGATGGGGAAACAGGGGAAACAGTGTCAGACTTTATTTTGGGGGGCTCCAAAATCACTGCAGATGGTGACTGCAGCCATGAAATTAAAAGACGCTTATTCCTTGGAAGAAAAGTTTGACCAACCTAGATAGCATATTGAAAACCAGAGACATTACTTTGCTAACAAAGATCTGTCTAGTCAAGGCTATGGTTTTTCCAGTGGTCATGTATGGATATGAGAGTTGGACTCTGAAGAAAGCTGAGCGCTGAAGAATTGATGCTTTTGAACTGTGGTGTTGGAGAAGACTCTTGAGAGTCCCTTGGACTTCAAGGAGATCCAACCAGTCCATTCTAAAGGAGATCAGCCATGGGTATACTTTGAAAGGAGTGATGCTGAAGCTGAAACTCCAGTACTTTGGCCACCTCATGCGAAGAGTTGACTCATTGGAAAAGACTCTGATGCTGGGAGGGATTGGGGGCAGGAGGAGAAGGGGACGATAGAGGATGAGATGGCTGGATGGCATCACTGACTCGATGGACATGAGTTTGAGTGAACTCCGGGAAATGGTGATGAACAGGGAGGCCTGCCGTGCTGCAATACATGGTGTTGCATTGAGTCAGACATGACTGAGTGACTCAACTGAACTGAACTGTCCTTTTTTTTTAGTGCATTTTGTTAAATTTTGTAAATTTTAAAATGGACAGCAAATTTGTATTAGCTTATCAGCTGAAATTTATTGGATAAATTACTTAATGAAGAAATGAGTGAAGGAATGCAAATACTGGCTTTTGCTATTTTTTTCTTATAATAGCTATGATTTTTCCAGTAGTCATGTATAGATGTGGGAGTTGGACTATAAAGAAAGCTGAGCACCGAAGAATTGATGCTTTTGAACTGTGGTGTTGGAGAAGACTCTTGAGAGTCCCTTGGACTGCAAGGAAATCCAACCAGTCCATCCTAAAGGAGATCAGTCCTGAGTGTTCATTGGAAGGACTGATGTTGAAGCTGAAACTCCAATACTTTGCCACCTGATGTGAAGAACTGACTCATTTGAAAAGACCATGACATTGGGAAAGATTGAGGGCAGGAGGAGAAGGGGCCGACAGAGGATGAGATGGTTGGATGGCATCACTGACTCAATGGACATGAATTTGGGTGAACTCCTGTAATTGACGATGGACAGGCAGGCCTGGCATGCTGTGGTTCATGGGGTTGCAGAGTCTGACACGACTGAGCGACTGAACTGAACTGAACTGAACCTTATGGATATGAATCATCTACCTTGCAAATAGGGATTGTTAACCAGATCTGTCAACTGGGCCTATGCATACCCGGTCAGCTCCCCACTGCCTTCCCTACGTTTCTCTGGCAGTGAATAAGAGAACCACCAAGTACGTAGTGACTCACCCCATTCCTTACATGTCCTAATACAACCCGAACAGGTAGTGCTATAAAAGCACTCATATATATATTCAATCACCATTATTCCCACCTGACATGTCTTTGTTTCTCTCTCTATCATAATATAAGCTCTTGCTTATCATTTTCTAAGATGATGGAAAGCTGGAATATTTCCTAAATTATGAGCAGGAATTCAGTAGCACTCAGTATTCTGCATAAAAAGGATGCTATCTTGGCCTCTTTTAAAGTATTAATGTATTCATTCTGATTCTCAGAATTTTC
>SJYQ01003502.1:124240-164339 GCA_006410935.1 Redunca redunca
CAAGGCTTCCCAGGTGCTTGCACACGAATTCCTTCTCTTGATTGCTTTGCCTTTCTCGGATCTATGAATCATTTCGTTCTCAGCAAAGGTCCTTTGATCTTCCTGTTTTGCTCTCTGTCCTCCTTGTTCACCTCTATCTCCTGGTTTTTACCATTTACAAGCACCCTGATTCTACAAGTTCTTCAACTCTATGAAGTGAGTCAGAGGCTCACATGTGTATAGGCCTACACTGGTGACACAAATAAAGAAATTCAGCTTAAGTAAAAATAGTGGAAAACTAGAAGGAACGTGACTGCATTTATTTCAGATTACTAGTTGCCACTGGGAAAAATGGGATAAATATAGCCAAAATTAAAAAGGAATTTTTTTGAATTCCACAGACTAATTAGAACATGTTTGTGGGCAAATGTGGCCTGTAGCTGACCTTTTTTCCCCCCCTTAAATTTGATACTGTAGGATTAATCCATCAATTATACCAATACAACTGTAGGGATTTATGTCTCAATGCCAACTTTATTTTAGTCAATTCACTTACTTTTATTAAGTCAGAAAATTAGGTTTATCACTGTTCAAAATGATCTTTTCCTCCATATTAGAATATCATTATATGTCCAAATCAATAATTATGTTGTTGTTGTTCAGTCACTCAGTCGTATCCGACTCTTTGTGACCCCATGGACTGCAGCATGCCAGGCTTCCCTGTCCTTCACTATCTCCCAGAGTTTGCTCAGATCCATGTCCATCCCATGGACTGCAGCATGCCAGGCTTCCCTGTCCTTCACTATCTCCCAGAGTTTGCTCAGATCCATGTCCATTGAGTTGATGATGCCATCCAACCATCTCATTCTCTGTCACCCTCTTCTCCTTCTGCCCTCAGTATTTCCCAGCATTGATTACATACCTTAAATAAAGCATAACTGAGTTTATGAAACTCAATTATATGAAATATAATTATATGAAACTCTGTTATGTGCACCACTTCAGGTAAATATTTATTAGGCTGATGTAAATGTAATTGCAGTTTCAGACTGTGAATTTTAAATCATTACAATCAAAATAGGAACCATTACAAGTAACACATTTTGCCAATAAGAAATGTTTGTTTATTCCTGTAGCTTAAAAATCCATGCTTTGGAATTCCATGAACTCCTGTAAAGCATTTTATGCCTCCTGCTGTTACAGAAGAATTTTCCCTGCAAAAAGTTGTCAAGATCCTTGAATAAGTGGTAGTCGGTTGGCAAGAGGTCAGGTAAATATGGAAGATGAGGTAAAACTTTGTAGCCCAATTCATTCAACTTTTGAAGTGTTGATTATGGGACATGCAGTTGGGTGTTGATGTGGAGAAGAATTGGGTCCTTTCTGTTGACCAATGCCAGATGGAGGCGTTGCAGTTTTTGGTGCATTCCATCGATTTGCTGAGCATGCTTCTCAGATGTAATGGTTTTGCTGGGATTCAGAAAGCTGTAGTGGATCAGGCCAGCACCAGACCACCAAACAGTGATCATGACCTTTTTTTGGTGCAAGTTTGGCTTTTGTAAGTTGGAGCTTCTTCTTGGTCCAACCACTGAGCTGGTCATCACTGATTGGTGTAAAAAAAAAATCACTTATCATCACACATCACATCCAATCAAGAAATTGTTCATTATTGTTGTGTAGAATAAAAGAAGACAACGTTTCAAAAGGATGATTTTTTCTTTTTTGATTTGCAGTCAGCTTTTTCACCTTTCCAGTTTGCTCTGAATGCTGAAAACTGTAAAATTGTTGAGGTTGAGTTCTTTAGCAATTTCTCATGTAGTTATAGGACGATCATCTTTGATGATGGCTTTCAATTGGTCATCATCAGCTTCTAATGGCTGGCCACTATGTTCCTCATCTTCAAGGCTCTCCTTCCCTTTGAAAACCTTGCAAACCACCACTGCACTTTACATTCATAAGCAGTTCCTGGACCAAGTGCACTGTTGACATTGCAAGTTGTCTCTGCTGTTTCTAGAACTCATTTTGAACTCGGATAAGAAATTGCTTGAATTTGCTCTTTGTCTAATGTCATTTCCCTAATCTAAAATAAATATAAAATAAATAGCAAGTAATTGTTGCATGGAGAATTTTGTAGACAGAGAGCCTGGTGGGCTACAGTCCATGGGGTTGCAAAGAGTTGGATGTGCCTGAGCGGCTAACACAAGGGTGAGTTGCAGTGTCACAGAGCTGGCAGTAATAAAGACATCCATCCTGTCTGAATCAAGGCTCAGAGCAAGACCATCTATTTCTGATCTACTGAGTTTTCTATTCTGCCATGGTAATTTCATAACAACTACTATCCAGAGTAATTTACCATCTGGTGGTCTTCCCTGGTGGCTCAGATGGTAAAGTGTTTGCCTACAATGTGAGACCCGGGTTCAATCCCTGGGTCAGGAAAATCTCCTGGAGAAAGAAGTGGCAACCCACTCCAGTATTCTTGCCTGGAAAATTCCATGGAGAAGCCTGGTAGTCTACAGTCTATGGGGTCGCAAAGAGTTGGACACAACTGAGTGACATCACTTTCTTTTCCTTTAAATCTTAAATACTGGTAGTGGAACTCTGTTCTGTAATTCTCATGCTTTTATTTTTTTAATTTCTCAATGATTAAGATGAAAGCATTAGTCGTCAGTCTAATATACTTGATGATATTCAGGTCTTTGAGCCTGGTGATGAGAGGTATACAGATGAAGTCCTCATATCCCAAAACAGACAAGTCAAATCTGATGCATGAAAACTGGTACATCCTTTGCTTTTGTGCTGTAGGAGAGATTTTTAATAACAGTCATTCATAAGATTAATGTGCTAGGTTGGATTTTTAAAATTCTTAGCCTATAATAGTTAAAAGCTAAGTGAATATCTATTATGTGCAAAGCATATGATAAATACTTTATAGAATTAACTATTTTATTTTTGTAGCAATCTAGTGACGTAGATAATATTTTTATCTGTTTTAAAGATATGAAGACTGATACTTTCACAATATAAGAGATTTGCCCCCAAAATTTGTTCAGTAGCTAGAGTTAGCCAAACTTGGGGTTAAGGGCACAGTCTTACAGACCACCAGAGTTTTCCCAAGACTTCTGACACCAATTGCCAGTTTGGCAATTTCCAAAATAGCAGAGAGTTTCTGTAATTTGCTAATAAGACTCACAAAAATCACTGAAGCCTACTATAGTCACAGTCTTGTTTATTGCAAGCAAAAGATGCACATGAAACAGAGGCATAGAGTGGAATCTGGGAGTGAGAAGGCTCCAAATGTAGTTTCTAAGTCTCCAGGTTTGCTTTATCTATCTGGCATCAATGTGTCACAATACATGCACGCATTATAGTCAACCCCAGAAGTTTCTATAGATAGGATGTCTTCATTACATAGACAATATGGATTGAATTTTTGCTCAAATGATTGAACTCAATATCCAACTACTCTGGAAGTTAGGCTGATAGCACACTAGCTAAAGCCACATCTCTCTCTCTCTCTCTCTTTTTTTTTTTTTGGCCTGGCCAGCCCCCATCCTGAGACATCTCATTAACATACACTTTCATATCTAGGGGCCTGGTCATCTAAACATTCAGATGTGGTCCTAGGGGACCACTGTAAATAACAAAGACACTCTTATCATTCAGGAAATTCCAAGGGTTTAGAGGCTGCCTTCCAAGAACCAGAGACAAAGATCAGCTGCATTCTTTATTACATACTCAGTTAATAAATTTCAGAATTGAGATTTAATACTAGATCTATTGGGCTCCAGATAGTAGGATGTGCATTTTTTTCTCATTTGCCTAGCATAGTACCAAACACATAGTAAGTGCCCAATAAATCTTAATTAAATAAAAGAACAAGTCAGATTTTTTTTCCTTCTGTACAGACAGGGTAAAATTTCATAGCATAGGTAGATATTCCCAAGGGTGGGTAATTTTGTCATTTTAGGAATGATATTCTCAGAGTCAGCTGTTAATTATAAAACCTTTAAAATGAGCTTTTGTTCTCCTAAAAACAGCTTGCTGTACTGTGTTCAGTTATGTCTGATTCTTTGCAACCCCATGGACTGTAGCCTACCCGACTCCTCTGTCCATGAGATTTCCCAGGCAAGAATACTGGAGTAGGTTGCTATGCCTTCTCCAAGGGATCTTCCTGATCCAGGGATTGGACCCAAGTCTCTCGCATCTCCTGCATTGGCAGGAAGATTCTTTATGATTTGCCACTTGCTATGGCTAATCATCAAGACAAGAGAGAGGGTCTGGGAAGGGGAATATAATGCTTGTGGCAACTGATTACAGATGAGACTGAGTATAAACTAGTTTAAGGCTGTTCTTGGATGGGAGAATATCATTTCTTAAGAGACCTTACTCTCTTGAGTAA
Organism: Redunca redunca; assembly: GCA_006410935.1. Lineage (NCBI taxonomy): Eukaryota > Metazoa > Chordata > Mammalia > Artiodactyla > Bovidae > Redunca > Redunca redunca. The sequence goes on from SJYQ01003502.1 coordinate 128,616, forward strand.
TGCATGAGTATGATCATATGAGATTTTCTTTTACATAAGCTATAAGCTCTGCTATGTCTTTGAAAAAAAAAAAAAGAGTACTTACATTTAAGTAAGATAAATATGTTATGAAAGGCAAACTAATAATCAGCCAATTAGGGTTTGTGTATGTGAGCTCAATGGAGAAATGTGAGAGAGGAAAACACTTTTTGCAAGGGAAATCAGGATTTATTTTAATTATGAAATTCAAATCTATCCTAAAAATCTCTGTATGTTGCTATAAAGGCTCTGATCCAGTTTAATTAAATAGCCTCTATGAAGTATTTAGTCCAAAGCAGATTATAGGGAACCATATTTCTCTTTTCTCTGCTTCATCTACTGTCCTTTTCATTTTTCTGTATATTATACTATCAAATGGAATTAAAGGAAACAAAGCCTAACCTGTAATTCAAAGTAGATGTCTCCTTTTCAAGTAATGGCCCACAAAAGAAGGAGGATGGATGGAATAACCTTTTTATGTGACATATCCTTGGGAAATTTTCTGACTATATACTCACTAACATGGGAAGTTAAAGAGATATGTTTTAGGTGGGTTCTTAGACTTCTAATAGTTGTGTTTTTTATTTTTTAGTGTATTGAAATTATTTTATTTTTGATTTTGCATCTCAGAATACATCTATATGGCAATGCTACTGCAATTTTGTTCACTTTATCTGTGACAAAGAATGGAAGTTGGAAATGTTGTAGTTACTGAACCATATCTCTTACACATTTCACATAATTGCTCATTAACCTAGTGCTGTTCTAACTGAAACTATGGTTGTAATAGTATATTATGAGGAACTTATGTCAAAATAGTGTCATAGTCACTTAAAATCTCATGTAAAGACAATTCAAAGGACCAAATTTGTATGTGCAACAGGCATCTTGAGAATGTTAACTAGAAGGAGAGTAGTAAGATAAATTCATACATCATTTCACCCAAAATGAAGAATCTATTTTCCTTTAATGGTCAATATATAGCCTAATGTCTATTAGTAGATGACTGTGGATATGCCTTCTCTCAAGCTTTTTTCCTTTATTTCTAGGAACCGCAAACTAGTTTAGGACTGAATTCTCAGTCCTGGCCTCCTGAAACAGCCTTCTAACCATAGTCTTGGACATACCTCCTTCTGCTCTCCTATTGAAATGGCTTTGTAAGTAGTTCTGTATTCTATAAACCTATAGTATCATCTTCATCTACAAGAAATTGATCTTAGAAACATCCACATCTCTCAGTATAGAATTTATTTAATAAATACAACAGTCCCCTTTATTCAAAGAGCATACATTCCAAAACCCCCAGTGGATGCCTGAAACTGCAGACAGGACTGAACCAACATATAAATATGTATATACCTGGCTTCCCTGGTAGCTCAGCTGGTAAAGAATCCACTTGCAATGCAGGAGACCTTGGTTCGATTCCTGGGTGGAGAAGATCCACTGGAGAAGATAGTCTACCCATTCCAGTGTTCTCCATCTTCCCAGGTGGCACAGACAGTAAAAAATCCACCTGCAATGCAAGAGACCTGGGTTCAATCACTGGGTTGAGAAGGTCCCCTGGAGGAGGATATGGCAACCCGCTCCAGTATTCTTGCTGGAGAATTCCCATGGACAGAGCATCCTGGCAGGCTACAGTCCATGGGGTTGCAGAGTCAGACAGGACTGAGTGACTAAGCACAGCACAGCACATACATATATGTCTTCCCAGGTGGCTCAGTGAGAAAGAATCCACCTACCAATGAATGGGCTCAATCCCTGGGATGGGAAGATCCCTTTGAGAAGGAAATGGCAACTCACTCCAGTATTCTCGCCTGAGAAATCCAATGGACAGAGGAGCCTGGAGGGCTATAGTCCATGGGGTTGCAAAGAATGGGACTTGACTTAGGGATTACACAACAACAATGACAATATGTGTATGTGTTTTCCTATACATACTCACCTACAATAAAGTTTAATTTATAAATGAGGGATAGCAAGAGATTAATAGTAAACAATAACAAAATTCAACAATTATAATAATATACTGTGATAAAAGTTCTGTAAATATACTCGCTCTCTCTTTCTCAATATATCTTATTGTGTTAATACAAATTTGACACCCTTTACATCTTAACTAGGGCTTCCTTGATAGCTCAGTTGGTAAAGAATCTGCCTGCAATGCAGGAGACCCCAGGTTTGACTCCTGGGTCAGGAAAATCTGCTGGAGAAGGGGTAGACTACCCACTCCAGTATTTTGGGGCTTTCCTTGTGGCTCAGCTGGTAAAGAATCCCCCTGGGTTTGATCCCTGGGTTGGGAAGATCCCCTGGAGAAGGGAAAGGCTACCCAGTAGGGAATTCTATGGATTGTACTGTCCCTGGGGTTGCAAAGAGTCAGACTCAACTGAGCAGCTTTCACTTTCACATCTTAACTAAGCACTTATCTGCACTGTCATATTTGCAGTTTGAAGTGCAACAACAAAACTAGCACATGTTTCCTTCTCCCTCTCCACAATTTCACAGATAGAAATTTGTTGTTACTGCAGAACTTAGCAACCTCAACAAACAATCTTTTTTCCTTTCCTTATTAGATAGAGAACTTTGACCTTTTCACTTAAAGGGCACACTTTATGGATTCTCTTTGGCATATGTGAATTGTCAATGTCACTATCTTGCACTTTGTGGTTGTTATTAAGTAAAATAAGGGTCCCAAGCACTGTTATACCTGGACATTTGATCTGATAATTGAGATGGTGACTAAGTGAAAAATGGGTGGAATCTTAGGACAAAAGGGATGATTCACATCTCAGGAGGGATGAAATGGGATGGCGTAAGATTTCATCACACCACCTAGGAAGGTGGTGGTGGTGGTTTAGTTGCTAAGTTGTGTCTGATTCTTGCAATCCCGTGGACTGTAGCCTGCCAGGCTCCTGTCCATGGAATTCTCCAGGCAAGAACACTGGAGTAGGTTACCACTTCCTTCTCCACCACTTAGGAAGACACACTATTTAAAAAGTGAAATGTTTATTTCTGGAACTTTCCTCAATATTTTTGGATTGCCACTGACCAAGTGTAAATGAAACCTTCAAAAGCAAAGCCACAGATAAAAGAGGACTACTGTCCTAAGAAAAAATAATTATTAAAAAATATATTATCTTAACAATCCCTCAAATTCTCATTTGGGCTTCTCTGGTGGCTCAGTGGTGAAGAATCCACCTGCCATGCAGGAGACCTGGGTTCAATCCCTGGGGTGGGAAGATCCCCTAGAGAAGGAAGTGGCAACCCACTCCCAGTATTCTTGCCTGGGAAACTCCATGGACAGGGGAGCCTGGAGGGCTTCAGTCCATGAGGTCCTGAAAGAGTTGGACACCATTTAGTGACTAAATAACAACCAATAAAAAAATTCTCATTAACTGATGCATCTTGCAATAATGTTTCAGATAATTGCTCCCACAGTCCTTAACAGATATTTATTGGATTGTTTTAGGCGTTTTAGAATACAAATAAAGACTTAGAATACAAATAAAGGAGCTTGCAAGGTTTATTTCACTAAAGTATATCTGTCTTTAGTCTGAATCCAAATACAAAAAGGTAAATTCTCACTGGGAATGATGTGTGATTTGGCATCTGGGGTAGGTAATGCATGGACAAACATTGGAGGGAGGTGTGTTTCAACAGCTAATAATATATATAGAGGAGGGGAAAATTACGTTTTTTCTGTATGCAATTTGGGTTCTGTGGCTGGGATCTTATAGATTATTAGACTATTGAAAGACAGATTAATAAGAAAAACTAGCAGGCTTCCCTTGTAGCTCGGCTTCCTTTGTAGCTCAGCTTCCCCTGTAGCTCAGCTTCTCTTGTAGCTACCTGCAATGCAGGAGACCTGGGTTCAGTTCCTGGGTTGGGAGGATCCCTTGGAGAAGGAAATAGCAACCTACTCCAGTATTCTTGCCTGGAAAATCCCATGGACAGAGGAGCCTGGTGGGCTCAGAATCTGACTGAAATGCAGGAGAGGTAGGAGACTCAGGTTCAGCCTCTGGGTGGGGGAAATCCACTGGAGGAGGGCATGGCAAACCACTCAAGTATTCCTTCTTGGAGAATCCTTGGCAGGCTATAGTCCATAGGGTTGCAAACAGACACAACTGAAGCTACTGAGCACACGTGCACACACACACCCCCTTTTGTCTGGCAAAGCAATAAAGTTATTTTTTTCTATTTCACCCAAAACTCTGTCTCCTAGATTGGATTTGACATCATGATTCGGAATGGTATGGTCAAGGAGGTTTGTTCTAGTAAGGTTTGTTTTGCAGATTTAAGTTGGTGCCTTCTCCATTAATAAGAGTTACTTAGAGTTCGCTTCCTCTTAGCTCAGGAGAGGGTGAGAGACATCTTTACAAATGTAAATTTTCTCTACTAAAGGAAAATGTAGGCACTGTTTTTAGAGCTTTTTCTGCATTCACTTGTTCATAATGGCCTTAAGCTCAAAAAAGCCATATGCTAAAGAGGCATGTTTTGGGATAGCTTATTCTGTACTCTTCACAGAGAACTGCTACTGTTGCTTGCTAATTTGTGATGAAGGGGAATAACTTTGGTCCAGACACAGTTCATCCATTAGAGTTTAATTCAACTTTTTTTTTTTCACTTTTATTTTCACAAAAGGTAAAGGATTTTTTAATCTCACTTATTTTACATATATGTGGTGCCCTTTAAATTTCTCTAAATCACTTGAAAGTTAATAGGGTAATTTTGATTGAATATATAGCTGGTTGAGTATACCAAAACTGCAACTGGATATTTAGCTAGAATGACTAATAGTATAATATAAATGTATGGCAAAGAGGAAAGAAATAGAAGAATTGAGTTTCTATTGCAATATTGAGAGTTTATTTTATGTAAAATATTTAGATCGGTCGTGCTGTGATTCATGGGGTCGCAAACAGTCAGACACGACTGAGCGACTGAACTGAACTGAGGTGCTTAGTGAGTGTGTACTGAGTCATGTCATTCATGTTGAACTCTTTGTGACCCTCTGGACTGTACCCCTCCAGGCTCCCTGTCCATGGGATTCTCCAGGCAAGAATACTGGAGAGGGTTGTCATTTCCTCCTCCAGGGGAATCTTCCCAACCCAGGGACTGAACCTGTGTCTCATATCTCCTGCATTGGCAGGCAAGTTCTTTACCACTAGTGCCACCTGGGAAGCCCACGTGCTTAGTGAGTACTGGCAAAAATCATATAAACAGAAACAAAATCAAGGAACTATATCATCACAAAAAAGAATGACACTCAAATAATAACTGAGGCGGTTATTATTATTGCAGTTTTTAAACTGTCATCTTACCAATAGGAGTAATGAGATGGATGATTATTGCTATTGAGACAAGGTACAATTTTTGTCTTATTAAATGCATATTCTAGATGTTCATCAGACCGAATTAAGTCTGTTCCCTGGTGTTTCTGCATTAGTGATTTTTTCCGATTATTTTTCTGTTGCTAAGAATACTCATTGTGTAACTATGGTCTCTTTGCGACCACTGGCTGTCAGTGACAATTATAATTTAAAGAGCCCAGGCAAGGAAAATTTCAATTTGAACCAGCCAATAGTTATCATCAACATATTGCTGAAACAAAGTCATTTAGACTGAGCAGGCTAAGAATGAAAATAACTGAATTTAAAATATTTAAAATAATATACATTTTTTCTTTTTAGTAATCTTGGTAAATGTATTTCTAAGGAAGATCATTTTTTGAAAAATTATTTATTTAGGCCATGCTGCCTGGCTTGTGGGATTTAGGTTCCCTAATCAAAAATTGAACCCATGACCCCTCCAGTGGAAGCTTGGCATCCTAACCACTGGACTGCATGGGAATTCCTAGATAATTGGGTTTTGATTAATCAGAAAAAGTTATCCATAGCATGAAATAAATTCAGGTAGAGAAATAAGAAATTTAAATATCATTCAAGGAATGATAATAATTTTCCTAAGTTTCAGTGGACAAAGCTCAGTTTCTTTATCTATTAAAAGAAAAAAACACGGCTCTTAACAGCAAAAAGGATACTTTGAATCTCTCAATAGAAATGCTTTAAGCATTGTTTGTGCAGTTGGGGTGATGAATTTGCACTAAGCATCCCCAATCTCATTTCCTTCATTTTAAAGAACACTGGCTGTAGATAATTGGCTAATGAATAAGGGAAAGCATCAAGAGTTCCAAGAAGGCCAGAAAAGATCACCCCAAAATATGCTGCTTTGAGATAAGGATTATGTTAAGCTAAAGGTCATTCAAAACCACAGATTTAAGAAGAGCTCTTTACCTCCCGCTAACTGCCTAAAAAATAAAGCATAAATTCCCTCTATTGTATAGAAAATTTACATTAGTAAAATAAATTTCCATCTGTAAATCTGTCTCTATACCAGGAAGAGTGCTACTCCTGGAGACAACACTTATCACCTGAGAGAATCTTCACTATATAACAAGACAACCCTTGCTTACCACAGTTTTTCCCCTTACCTTCCCACAACTTGCCTCCCCCACCTGGAAGCCCCATACCTTGTTTCTTATTTGTGACCTAAAAAGGTACGGATGTGTGTGCTAAGCTGTTAAGTCGTGTCCGACTCTTTGCAACCCTTTGTACTGTAGCTCACCAGGCTCCTCTGTCCTTGGAATTTTCCAGGCAAGAATACTGGATTGGATGGGGTGGGAGGTGGTAGGGGGGTTCACAATTGGGAACTCATGTACACCCGTGGCAGATTCATATCAATGTATGGCAAAACCAATACAGTATTGTAAAGTAAAATAAGGTAAAATAAAAATTAAAACAAAACAAAACAAAACAAAATACTGGATTGGGTTGCTATTTCCTTCTGCAGCAGATCTTCCTGACTAGGGATTGAACTCAAATCTCCTGTGTCTCTGGGTTTTCTGTATTGCAGATGGATTCTTTACTCACTGAGCTATTGAGGAAGCCCTAAAATGGTATACAGGTCTCAATCATCTGACAAGTCTCATTTCTTTTTGAAACTACCATGCATAGGAAACCAAAAACAAAACAAAACAAAACAGGGAATAATATATGTATACATACAGCTGATTCACCTTGCTGTACAGTAGAAACAACTTTGTAAAGCAACTATACACCAATAAAAAATTAATTAAAAAAATAAAGAAGAAATTCAGTAAAGGCAATTGCACCAAGGGGGAAAAAAAAAGGAACCCCTGTGCATACACATAATTAAACATTATTTTCCTCTTGTTAATCTGTCTTATGAGTTTGGTTCCCATGTCCCAGCTGTTGAATCTAGGAGGGTGGAGGGAAGAAATTTAACCTCTCCTACAAGTTCAAAGCATACGTGGTAAGTAAAGAAAGATGCTCCTTGAGGTTGTCAGGAAGGAGAAAAGGAATTCCTAAAGAAGAAACCCTCTAAGCTGAGTCTTCAAGACTGACTAGTTTTCTAAGGTGGGATATATTGGGGAATAAGAGGACATGAGAGGAAAAGCATGTTGTAGTGGCATGAAGCCAAGTCGGGCATGGTGTGTTTAACCTGTTAGAGAGAAAAACCACAGGTTTCAAATGGCATCACTTGTGCTAAAAGCCCATGATACCAAACCTAGGTTTAATACTTGACCTAATTATGGTTTTGATCTGCCCCAGAACTTGAAGCAAGATTTTGGTTCCCAGCCAGAGACTGTAGTCAGGCCTCAGCAGTGAGGGTGCTGAATCCTAACCACTAGACTGGTGGCCAGGGACCCATCAGCTGCCTAGAAATGAATTTCCACAGAGAGACAGAAAATAGTGAAATAAGTATCATGTTTATTAGAAGGAAAAATGGTACATGTGGATAGACACACGGGCAGGCTGAGAGAGAGAGAGGTTCATGCCTGCATGGTAGTTTGAATCACTTTAATGGGGCATTTCTTCAGGGTTTCCTTTGGTGAATCACCTTGCTTTGCCTGGTTCTGAATTTGTATTTGGTATATCTCAGGGTCCCCCACATCTCTTAGCCAAGATGGATTCCAGGGAAGAGGCCTATAGGTAGTTGATACCATCCTCCCTGTTTGACCTTCAAGGGGCCTTTCTGCACATGTGTAGTTGGGAAGGTTTCTTCGACTTGAGAATGAGGAATCTGTGGTCTTTTGTCTCTTATCTGGGCAGGGCTTAGCTTCTCCTTCCTCCTGCTGTTTTGGAGTATCTGAACTCCAGCTGCTTAGCCTGGGGCCCCATCTGTCTCCCGCCTCAATCTTAATCAACTAGTTTGGAATTTTTTGGTCAGCACTAATGTGGTGACTTCTCATATGGGCCCCTTTCATTCCTGAGGAAAAAGAGGCAACCTGCCTGATAAAAGCCTGTGTTGCTCCTTTCCTCCAGTACGATGTCATGGCCTAAAAAGCCATCCTTTTCTTCTTCATCTCATCTAGCAGTTAGATTGGAGAAGGCCATGGCACCCCACTCCAGTGCTCTTGCTTGGAAAATCCCATGGATGGAGGAGCCTGGTGGGCTGCAGTCCATGGGGTCACTAAGAGTGGGGCATGACTGAGCAACTTCACTTTGACTTTTCACTTTCATGCATTGGAGAAGGAAATGGCAACCCACTCCAGTGTTCTTGCCTGGAGAATCCCAGGGATGGGGGAGCCTGCTGGGGCTGCCATCTATGGGGTCACACAGAGTCGGACACGACTGAAGCGACTTAGCAGTAGCAGCAGCAGCAATTAGATGAGATACTGCCTGATTCATAAATTGTTGAATAAAACCAATTAGAACTTCATATTTACTCTGTTGAATTTTGTTTCTTAACAAAAGAAAGTTGGCTGTAGTTGAGGATCCCTAGGGTGTTGGGAAAGGCATACTAGCTTTTTAAGATTACACTTGCTCATATGGCATCAAGAAGATAATAAGGTCTTTAAACTATGTGTGGAAGTGGTTATATGATGTGTTTTAAATTTTGTTTTGTGGATTTTTAATTTTATTAAAGTTACATACATAAATGCTTTTAAATGACACTATTTCTATAAAGCTTTTGGTAATAAACAAGTTATTTTTTATTCCATTGTTCTCCGTTACTCCATTCCCCTCGCTTCTCTACCATTCCCTGGAAGAGACCGTCTTCAGCTCTTAATTGTTTCCTCCTGTGTTTGCTCTAAATACCTAAGTAACATGCTTGTGCTAATTTTTAGGATTAGTTTTATATATTTTTTGATTTTTTACTATAGGAAGATGAGAATTTAATTGGTTGACTTAATTCGTTCAGTAGGCTGTAACAAAACATCACAGACTGGGTGGCTCATGAACAATAAACATTTATTTCACACAGTTCTGGAAGTTATAAAATCAGAAAATTAGAGTGTCAACATGGTCCAGTGAGGGTCTCTTTAGGGTCCCAGATTTCCTGTTGTAGTCTTACGTTGCAAAAGGGGCAAGGCAGCTTTCTCAGACTTCTTCTTTATGGCACTAATAATCCTTCTAAATAACCCACCTACCAATGTCACCAAGTACAAGTTCATGTGCATGACACACAGTGAGGCCAAGCAAACCTAAATGCTGGAGTGTTGGAGCAGAGAAAGGTTTATTGCAGGACCAAGCAAGAATAGTGGTTCATGTTCAGAAACCCCCAATTCTTTGATGGTTGTGGGGGGAGGAGTTTTTAGAGGCAAAATGTAGGGTGAGGGCTGCAGGGTGTGTGACTTTCTTCTGATTGGTTGATGGTGATCCTCTAAAATCAACTTCCTTCTTGGCTCATGATTCTATCTTTTCCTGTTTCCTGAGTAGACTTGTTTTTGATTATAGCATCCTCAGGCTCATAACTGGAACTTTTTTCAATGTTCAAGAAACGCATTTCAAAAATATAAACTTTTTATTAAAAGCTGTATATAGTAAAATCTCATAAAATGGAATTCAAATTGTATAGCCTGGCAAGTATACTACCTATAACTTCTAAAAAATGTACCTACCTGTGGCTTAGACATATTGAAATTTCTATAGGGCTCCCCCAGGGTTCATAGACAAATAAAACCTGCCGGGGGCTTCCCAGGTGGTAGAGTGGTAAAGGATCCGCTGGCAATGCAGTAGTTGCAAGAGATGGGGGTTCAGTCCCTGGCTTGGGAAGATCCCTGGAGGAGGAAATAGCAACCCATGCAACAGTATGCTTGCCTGGAAAGTTCCACAGTCAGAGGAGCCTGGTGGAGCCTTTGCAGTCCATGGGTCTGCAAAGAGTCAGACATGACTGAGCAAGTGCAAGTATCCAAATCCTGAGGGTAATATAAATTGGTGGTTTTATGCACAAGTTGTGAAATCTCCCAATGACCACCAGGGAGCCGATATCCGATGCAAAAGCAAGAGAGTCTTTATTACCAAGCTCGAGCTGGGGCTCCCACCGTTACTGACGCAGCGGCTATAGGCAGGAGCCCCGGGCTTTGGATTACATTGCTTATATAGGGAGTGTTCATGAAAAAAAGAATTTCTAGGTAGGGGGATGTCTGATTGGTCACTTTCTTTCGAAGGGTTGTGTGTTGGTTTTTGATTGGTCCCTGTTACCTAGGTAGACCACAAGTTCCTGAACCTTAAGTCAGGAGATACTGGTCTGGGGTCCGATTGGCTCGTGGGTGGTGGGGTGAGGTCAGGGGATTTCCTAAGGCTCTTTTCCCGGAACCTTACAAAATGGAGTTTTTCTGTTAACAAAATGGAGTAGCTTAGATTTTTCAGTGGCAATTGTGGACAACTGCAGAGTGAACAGTCCATCTAAAAGTGAACATCCTCTGCTTAGTTCCAGCAGATTTTTTCATATGTAAATTAGGGCCAATTTGTCAGATACTTTTAGAGCTAGGTAAAGTCTCTATAAAGCTGTGGGCAATTAGCAAATATTTGAGAACCTCTCTGCATGCCAAACAAAATCAAAGGTAGGATTCAGCTACCAGTTGCAACCTCTGCCTGCTCAAAGTAAGTTTATTGACTCTACCCCAGGCAGCAACTCATTCTTATTTTCTTAGCCTTTCTCATGTTGCTCATTTCACTTTAAGTACTTTTTCCCCTATATCTATTCAACTATACCGCTTTCCAATTTCTAGGTCAGTTTTCACCTCCTCTTTCCTATTCTTTCTGCTTCAGTGTCACCCTCCACTCAAATAATATATGTTTATAATCTGATGATTTCTTTTGTGACTTTATCATAAACTATCTTTAATTTTACTATTAGTTCTGCCACTATTTTTAAATTAAAGAAATGTTTTTGTAGAAACACCCTTAAGAGATTTGTAGTCCAACTACTATTATGTAGAGAGAAGAGGATAAGTAAATTTCCCCAAATCATATTGTAAGGTAGTTACAGATTCCAGAGGCTTTTAAAATTGCCTTGCATATAGTTAAGTGTTGGATACATGTATGCTGATTTTAAAAAAAAGTCTACTATTGTAATAAATACCTTCCTTAGACTTTTGTTCCAATTTCTTAATATTTAAACATAAAATTCTAGAATCAGCAATAAAAAACCACAGTTTGCAATGTTATCTCTAAACTATAGTTCAGTTCAGTCGCTCAATCACGTCCGACCCTTTGTGACCCTAGGAACCGCAGCATGCCAGGCCTCCCTGTCCATCACCAACTCCCGGAGTCCACCCAAACCCAAGTCCATCAAGTCAGTGATGCCATCCAACCATCTCATCCTCTGTTGTCCCTTCTCCTCTTGCCCTCAATGTTTCCAAGCATCAGGGTCTTTTCAAATGAGTCAGCTCTTCACATCTGGTGGCCAAAGTATTGGAGTTTCAGCTTCAACATCAGTCCTTCCAATGACACCCAGGACTGATCTCCTTTAGGATGGACTGGTTGGATCTCTTTGCAATCCAAGGGACTCTCAAGAGTGTTCTCCAACACCACAGTTCAAAAGCATCAATTCTTTGGCACTCAGCTTTCTTTATAGTCCAACTTTCACATCCATACATGACTAGTGGAAAAACCATAGCCTTGACTAGATGGATCTTTGTTGACAAAGTAATGTCTCTGCTTTTTAATATACTGTCATAACTTTCCTTCCAGAGAGTAAGCGTCTTTTAGTTTCATGGCTGCAATCACCATCTGCAGTGATTTTGGAGCCCCCCACAATAAGTCTGTCACTGTTTCCATTGTTTCCCTGTCTATTTCCCATGAAGTGATGGGACCAGATGCCATGATCTTAGTTTTCTGAATGTTGAGCTTTAAGCCAACTTTTTCACTCTCCTCTTTACTATAATCTTCCTCTAAAAAAGTTATGTTATTATTTCTCAAAAAAAAAAAAAAAATCCAAAACAATAGTATGCATTTGCATTCCCTATTAAGGCAAGAAAAATGAGTGTGCAGATTGCTTTTGTTATTAAAAGGGAACTGTGCCTCTGTTTAGAGTTAGAGACAATTTTAACTGGATTAACCATTTTTTTCATGCAGAATTTTAAGTATCATTTTTAAATACCAATTTTAATTTTAAATGCCATTCAAAATGTTAGTATGTAATTTACACAGGTGACTGTTTGGTAATAATAGATGTTATTTTTTTTACTTATGAAATATTTCTAATCACAGGAAACTATTAAAATCATATCACGTAGACACATATGAACATCACTTGGATCTAACATAAATTATGATTTTTGCATTCCAATCTGGAAAATTTAAAGAGGCATTGTCATTCTAATACTATCTTATTAAAATATATAGTACAATCACCAAGGAAGTATTGGTCCTAGTATTTAGGCAGAAAAGAATGAACTTAAAGAAATGATTAGACTAAGTCCAAGTACAGCATTGTAGGATTCTCCATTGTTTGAAACCTGAATCTAATTTTTAAAATATCAGATATAGACCCCTGGGCAGCTTGCCAGGTGGTGCTCATGGTAAAGAATCTGTCTGCCAATGCGGGGGACACAAGAGACTTGGTTCGATCCCTGGGTTGAGAAGATCTCCTGGAGAAGGGAATGACAAAACACTCCAGTAGTCTTGCCTGGAAAATTCCACGGACAGAGGAGCCTAGCGAGCTGAAGTCCTTGGGGCTGCAAAGAGCTGGACGTGACTAAGTGAGCACACAGGCACATACCCCTTAGCTCACGGCACAGGATTTTTTCTCTTTCCTAGACCCCTTTTTATTTAATATTCATATTCCCTTTGTCTCTATGCTATACTCCAATTTCTATTCATCCATAGGCAGCAGTGACAGAATAAAGATGATGATAAATACTATGATATGTCTTCCATCTAAAGACAGGGTCTCCTTTTCCTTACCTGGTCTATGACCAACTACACTTCAGTCAGTCAGTCAGTTCAGTCACTCAGTGGTGTCCAACTCTTTGTGACCCCATGGACTGCAGCACGCCAGGCTTCCCTGTCCATCACCAACTTCTGGAGCTTACTCAAACTCATGCCACGGAGTTGGTGATGGAATCCAACCATTTCATCCTCTGTCATCCCCTTCTCCTCCTGCCTTCAGTCTTTCCCAGAATCAGGGTCTTTTCAAATGAGTCAGTTCATCTCATCATGTGGTCAGACTACTGGAGTTTCAGCTTCAGCATCAGTCCTTCCAATGAACACTCGGGACTGATCTCCTTTAGGATGGACTGGTTGGATCTCCTTGCAGTCCAAGGGACTCCCAAGAGCCTTCTCCTGCACCACAATTCAAAAGCATCAATTCTTCAGCACTCAGCTTTCTTCTCAGTCCAACTCTCACATCCATACATGACTACTGGAAAAACCATAGCCTTGACTAGATGGACCTTTGTTGGCAAAGTAATGTGTCTGCTTTTTAATATGCTGTCTAGGTTGGTCATAACTTTTCTCCAAGGAGCAAGCATCTTTTAATTTCATGGCGGCAATCACCATCTACAGTGATTTTGGAGCCTAAAAAAAGAAATTCTCTCACTCTTTCCATTGTTTCCCCATCTATTTGCCATGAAGTGATGGGATCAAATGTCATGATCTTAGTTTTCTGAATGCTGACCTTTAAGCCAACTTTCTCACTCTCCTCTTTCACATTCATCAAGAGGTCTTTAGTTCTTCTTCTCTTTCTGCCATAAGGGTGGTGTCATCTGAATATCTGAGTTTATTGATATTTCTCCCAGCAATCTGGATTCCAGCTTGTGTTTCATCCAGCTCAGCATTTTCCATGATATACTCAGCATATAAGTTAAAAAATAAGCACGGTGACAAAATATATCCTTGAGGTACCCCTTTCCTGATTTGGAACTAGTCTGTTGTTCCGTGTCCAGTTCTAACTGTTGCTTCTTGACTTGCATACAGATTTCTCAGGAGGAAGGTCAGATGGTCTGGTATTCCCATCTCATTAAGATTTTCTACAGTTTGTTGTGATCCACACAGTCAAAGGCTTTGGCATAGTCAATAAAGCAGAAATAGATGTTTTTCTGGAACTCTCTTGCTTTTTTGATGATCCAGCAGATGTTGGCAATTTGATCTCTGGTTCCTCTGCCTTTTCTAAATCCAGCTGGAAGTTCATGGTTCATGTCCTGTTGAAGCCTGGCTTGGAGAATTTTGAGCATTACTTTGATGGTGTGTGAGGTGAGTACAATTATGTAGTAGTTTGAACATTCTTTGGCAATGCCTTTCTTTGGGATTGGAATGGAAACTGACCTTTTCCAGTCCTGTGGCCACTGCTGAGTTTTCCAAATTTGCTGGCATAATGAGTGTGGCACTTTCACAACTTCATCTTTTAGGATTTGAAATAGCTCAATTGGAATTCCATCACCTCCACTAGCTTTGATCATAGTGATGCTTCCTAAAGCCCACTTGACTTTGCATTCCAGGATATCTGGCTCTAGGTGAGTGATCACACCATTGTGGTTATTTGGGTGCTGAAAATCTTTTTTTTCAGAGTTCTTCTGTGTATTCTTGCCACCTCTTCTTAATATCTCCTGCTTCTGTCAAGTCTATACCATTTCTGTCCTTTATTGTGCCTATCTTTGCAAGAAATGTTTCCTTGGTTATCTCTAATATTCTTGAAGAGATCTCTAATCTTTCACATTCTTTTGTTTTCCTTTATTTCTTTGCATTGATCACTGAGGAAGGCTTTCCAATCTCTCCTTGCTATTCTTTGGAACTCTGCATTCAAATGGGTATATCTTTCCTTTTTGTGTCTTTTCTTTTCTCAGCTCTTTGTAATGCCTCCTCAGATAACCATATTGCCTTTTTGCATTTCTTTTTCTTGGGGATGGTCTTTATCACTGCCTCCTGGACAATGTCACAAACCTCCATCCTCAGTTCTTCAGGCACTGAATCTATTTCTCACTTCCACCCTATAATCATAAGTGATTTGATCTAGGTCATCCCTGAATAGTTAAGTGGTTTTCTCTACTTTTTTCAATTTAGGTCTGAATTTGGACTTAAATTGAAGGAGTTCATGATCTGAGCCACAGTCAACTCCTGGTCTTGTTTTTGCTGACTGTTTAAAGCTTCTCCGTTTTAGCTACAGAAATATAATCAATCTGATTTCAGTATTGACCATCTGGTGATGTCCATGTGTGGAGTCCTCTCTTGTGTTGTTAGAAAAGGGTGTTTGCTATGACCAGTGTGTTCTTTTGGCAAAATTCTGTTAGCCTTTGACCCTCTTTGTTTTTTACTTCAAGGCCAATTTGCCTATTATTCCAGATATCTCTTGACTCCCTACTTTTGCTTTCCAGTCCCCTTAATGAAAAGGACATCTCTTTTTGGTGTTAGTTCTCAAAGGCCTTGTAGGTCTTCATAGAACCGTTCATCTTCAGCTTCTTCAGCATTACTGGTTGGGGCATAGACTTGGATTTCTGTGGTACTGAATGGATTGCCTTGGAAACAAACAGAGATCATTCTGTCGTTTCTGAGATTACATCCAAGTACTGCATTTTGGACTCTTTTGTTGACCATGATGGCTACTCCATTTCTTCTTAGAGATTCTTGCCCACAATAGTAGATATAATGGTTATCTGAGTTAAATTCACCCATACCAGTCCATTTTAGTTCACTGATTCCTAAAATGTCAATCTTCACTCTTGCCATCTCCTGTTTGACTACTTTCAATTTGCCTTGATTCATGTACATAATATTCCTGGTTCCTATGCAATATTGTTCTAAAAAGCATTGGACTTTGCTTCCATCACCAGTCACATCCACAACTGGGTGTTGTTTTTGCTTTGGTCCCATCTCTTCATTCTTTTTGGAGTTATTTCTCCACTGATCTCCAGTAACATATTGGATACCTACTAACCCGGGAATTCATCTTTCAGTGTCCTATCTTTTTGCTTTTTCATACTGTCCATGGGGTTCTCAAGGCAAGAATACTGAAGTGGTTTGCCATTCCCTTCTCCAGTGGACCACGTTTTGTCAGAACTCTCCACCATGACCCTTCCATCTTGGGTGGCCCTACACGACATGGCTCATAGTTCCATTCAGTTAGACAAGGCTGTGGTCCATGTGATCAGAGTGGTTATAAAGCCAAAAGGTTGAGAAGTGATGGTCTCCAACAAACTATGTGATCCCAACTATGTGATTAATCAGCAACTATAATGAAAGTGATGCCACACAAACTCCTGGACTAACCTTTAAAAGTACTGCTCTCATGATCTGACTTCCTTGCTGGAGAAATCTTGTGGACAGGCCCTGAGTATACAGTTGAGGAGGAAAGCTTCCCAGGTAAGTCAAGACTTCTAGTGTCTCTGCCAAGGTGTCAGAAATGTGAAAAGGTAGGTCTTGATCCTACAGATCAACTCGACTACTGATATAAGACTTCTAATGCCCTCTGTGTATACCAAGCAGGTACAGGTATTGCCTACTCAAGCTGCTCCTGAGATCCTTACTCACAGACACGTGAGCAAAATGGGAGGTCATTGTTTTTAGCTCCTAAGTTTTAGAGTGGTTGGTTATTCAACAAAGACAACCGGAACAACAGCCATATTATTGTGTTTAACATATTTTTTCCTCCCAATGTGTGTGTTCTTACAAAATATGTGTATCTTGTGGGTGGACATTTCATTTCTCTAAATGTTATTATAAAATATATCTCATTTTCTTTTCCACTAAGCACATTTTTGATATTCATTTGTGTTGGAACTTAGACATCTATTTGTTACTTTAATTTGCTCTGTAAATTTATATGTTCATCCAGACATTTTATTTATTTTCTTTTCTTCCAGAGACCGACATTCAGGTTGCCTCCAGCTTGCAGCTGCCACACATAATGTTGTGATAAATAACCTAGAATCTCTCTTTACTTACTTGTATGAGAATTTATTGAGTTTATAAACAGAAAGTCTCTATCGCAAACTTTGTCTACCTTTTATTTGCCTCAGTAATGATAGATTCTCTCTCGTATGGCTGTGCCAGTTCATCCTTCCACTAGCGATGTATGGGCATCTTATATCACCACCTTCTTTCCAATAATTGAAATCGTCCAGCTTTCTCATTTTTTTCCTGTATAATATTTTGAAATGAGATCTATTTTTAATGCATAGGTTTCTAATTACCATTGACTTTGAATGGTAGTTTTGCACACATTGATCTTTTGTGTTTCCTTCTTTTAACTATATTTTACCTTTCTCACTTCAGTATTTCTTTTGCCTAGAGTACATCTTTATATGTAGTGTTAGATTGGAATCTCATTTTCTTTTTCTCCATACAAGGAGCCCTTTCCTTCTTGTCTTTCTACTCTCCAAACTCTACTAAACAGTATGTCCTTCCCACACTGATGTGTGGTATCTTTTCTATCTTATAGTGGAAAAAAAAATGTTAAGCACTCAGTGACACTCAACTCTTTGTGACTCTATGGACTGTAGCCTTCCAGGCTCCTCTGTCCATGGAATTTTTCAGGCAAGAATACTGGAGTGGGTTGCCATTTCCTTCTCCAGAGGATCTTTCTGACCCAGGGATCGAACGCATGTCTCCTGTGTCTCCTGAATTTTCAGGCAAATTCTTTATCCACTGAGTCATCATATACAATTGCATATATGCTAGCTTCTTAAATGCTGTTGCATAAGAAATTCAATGTGAGTTATTTTATTTGATAAATCATTGAACAAAATTCCATGAAGCAGTCTTATTTATTGTTCTTATACTGAACTTAAGATAATTAATTATTTTATTGGGCTGTATGTTTGTGTTCAGAGTTTTTGGTTGGAAAATATTCTATTTAATTTATTTGTATTTGCCTTATTTGTCTTTATAGAGGTCGTTGTATTTATGAGCTCTATAAAATCCTCGATCCAAATAAAAATGTATTTGGTAATATATTTCAGCATAATTTTATAGGAAATTAAGTGGTGTTTTATCTATATATGTTACATATTTTATATGAAGGCATTATCATAATTATTTAAGCATAATTTTTCTACATATCATATGAGAGAGCATTACATATTTAAATGGTTCTTAATAATGACCTTATATAGAGAAGACCAGTGAAAATATCTTAAAACAACAGCAAACAATTCTAGGAAAAAGGACAACCTTGAAGAACAACAATCTGTCTTAGAACTGTCAGTTGCTTTTTAGCAATAATTTGGGCAACACGAATGACATAGCCTGATTTCACGTGTTTCAGTTAAGTGATATATAAATAGAAACACAAAAGCTGGAAATTAGATTCATTTATTCATAATAATTCTTGCCTGCCTAATTCAAAACGCCCAGAATCTTTCCTAATATGGAGCTTTTGAACTTCAAAAGCTCCATCTGTTGATAAAAATGGGCAATATCCCCAAGTCTGCAGCCTCTAATCTGGTGACATTAAAGGGAGAATTTGGGGACATGAAGTCTATGACTTAAAGCCTTATAACTTCCCAGAGGTCATCTTCTCCAACAGTATGTCATGAGGAAAACAACAACAACAACAACAACAACAACAACCCTTTTCACTGTCGAACCTCTAAACAATGCAGAAGATCAATATGGTTCATTCTTCGTATCACATGTTTGTCTTACACTTAAAAAAGAAATAAACACTAACAAAATGCTTTGATGGCATTGCTCTCCAGAAAATCAAATTTTATGCTGTCCATTGTCTTTGAGGGCTTTATTTCTCCTAAGAACAATAGGGTTTGATGGCAATGAAGATCAATAACACTAGAGACAAAAATCTATTCATCTAGTGAGTGTGGGTAAATGAACCTGGGTTGAAAGTGTATGTATTAGATTGCTTCCAGTTTAGATTCTTAATAGAGTATCCCTTCTTTATGTTTCTACAGGATTTAAAACCAAATGAAATCTGGATATTGATAAGCAACTGTTTCCCATAAACAATCATATGGTATGTCTTCAAGCTTGTGCTAAGGCACAACGAAAGACAGCAAATCTTAAGGTCTTATTTCTTTTTTTCATGGAAAGCATATGACTTTAATTCACACGTACCTTTGGAATTTTTCCACTGTTTGTGTACATCAGCAGTAGCATTTCAATAGAGCATTAAATTATAGTATTTCTGTTTTATTATTATTGGCAGGATTAGAAATGAAAGAAAATAAAATAGTGTGAATGTGCTGTATATGGGAGTTATTTCAAATAGAGCCAATGTTACAGATTGTTTGCAAAAGATTCTCTTAAACTTGCAAAATAGTGTTTATTGTTTCTCAATCTTATATGCTTTATGAGTAGCTGTGTTTTTTTTTTCTCTCTTTGCTTAAAAGAAGTCCCAACTGAAACTGGCTTTATTTCAACACTTCAAAATGAATTCCTCCAAATGGAATATAAATTGAATTGCTCTCAGGAATAAAATCACTTAGCTGCCATGAATTTCAATTTGAGATTTTAAATGGCAAAGCATTCTGATTAGTGTGCGTATATGCATGTGTGTGTTCCAACATGTGTTCCCGCTTATATACCAGAAGGAGGAATAACACATTTTTGACTGAACTGTGAAATTCACTTGGAATACCACTTTTATAGAACTGGAAGACAAGTTTTATCTTTGCCATGACTGATTTTGACAGTCAGAAATGGTAGTGTGTGATGATATTTTATAATATTCTCCTCTCTCCACTCATTTCCTAAGCTTTAGTATAGCAAATATTGTATTCAGTTCAGTTCAGTTGCTCAGTCGTGTCCGACTCTTTGCGACCCCATGAATCGCAGCACACCAGGCCTCCCTGTTCATCACCAACTCCTGGAGTTCACTCAGACTCATGTCCATCGAGTCAGTGATGCCATCCTGTTATCTCATCCTCTGTTGTCCCCTTCTCCTCCTGTCCCCAATCTCTCCCAGCATCAGAGTCTTTTCCAATGAGTCAACTCTTCGCATGAGGTGGCCAAAGTATTGGAGTTTCAGCTTCAGCATCATTCCTTCCAAAGAAATCCCAGGGCTGATCTCCTTTATTAGTGTACTGTATTATTTTCAAATATTTAACATATTTGATATATTTCAGGATGCAAGTAACTTCAGCATCACCATTTTTTCCTTATTCTCAGGTATTTAAATAATGTTAATGTTTCATTGTTTTTGGTTTATCAACTCCATTCAAACACACACTGCACCCGAATTTGTGAAATATAAATGGTACCGTCAATGAAGTACCAGTATGTTATATTTAAATAGCTATTCCAAGAGTAAAGTTTATCAACATTTACTTGTTTTTCTAGTATTTGGAGGCTCCTTTTCTGCAATTGGAGGCTCCTATCCTCAGAGTTATTATTTCTAATTTTTTTTCTTTCCATTCTCTTTCTTGAAGAAAGATTTACAGGGAATATTTAGAAGAGGGTATCAACTGGCAGACTGACTTACCTGGTTTCATTGCCTGAAATCTCCAAACCACCAGAGTCTTTCAAAAAACATTGTAAACAGAGTTAGGTACTCAGAATTCTTAGACTACATTTCAAATATGCCCTTCCTCATTATTGCTCAAGTAGTTTTATATGTGTGTGTGTGTGCTGTATTCTACTTTATTATTTTTCAGGTAATTCATAAATTACCTACACATGTAATTGACCAAACTGTAAGGTACTATTATATAAGTTTTTACTCTTTTGTGTAGTTACCTCCCTTTATATAAAAATTATTAATTTTGCTTTTGCAACTTTATTTTGGTTAACATTTTCATAGTATGAAGTTTTCTTCCTTTTACTTTGAACCTACTTCTTTATATTTAGTGTGTGTTTTTGTAGACATGTATAGTTGAATTTTGGTTTTTCACCAAACCTGATGTCTGTGTTTTAATTGGTGTGTATAGGTTGCTTATAATTAATGTTATTATTAAAATGGTTGGAATAACACCTACTATCCTACTGCTATTTTCTATTAGTTCCATTTTTTAATTTATTTTCTGCCATCTTTTAGCTTATAAAAAATGTAATTCTCAGGATTCCATTTAATCACTTCTAATTATTATTTAACTTATATGCAGAGTACAACATGAGAAACGCTGGGTTGGATGAAGCACAAGCTGGAATCAAGATTGCTGGGAGAAATATCAGTAACCTCAGATACACAAATGACACCACCCTTATGGCAGAAAGCAAAGAACTAAAGAGCCTCTTGATGAAAGTGAAAGAGGAAAGTGAAAATGTTGGCTTAAAACTCAACATTCAGAAAACTAAGATCATGGCATCTGGTCTCATCACTTCATGGAAAATAGTTGGGGAAATAGTGGAAACAGTGGCAGACTTTCTTTTATTTGGGGGGGGGGGTGGTCCCTTATCACTGCAGATGGTGACTGCAGCCATGAAATTAAAAGAGACTTGTTTTTTTGGAAGAAAAGTTATGACCAACCTAGACAACTTATTAAAAAGCAGAGACATTACTTTGCCAACAAAAGTCTGTCTAGTCAAAGCTATGGTTTATCCATACATAGTCATGTATGGATGTGAGAGTTAGACTATAAAGAAAGCTGAGCGCCAAAGAATGGATGGTATTGAACTGTGGTGTTGGAGGAGGCTCTTGAGAGTCCCTTGGACTGTAAGGAGATCCAACCAGTCCACCCTAAGTGAAATCAGTCCTGAATATTCATTGGAAGGACTGATGCTGAAGGTGAAACTCCAATACTTTGGCCACCCGGTGCAAAGAACTGACTCCTTGGAAAAGACCGTGATGCTGGGAAAGACTGAAAGTGGAGGAAGGGGATGAGAGATGAGATGGTTGAATGGCATCATCAACTCAATGCACATGAGTTTGAGTGAACTCTAGGAGTTGGTGATGGACAGGGAAGCCTGGCGTGCTGCAGCCCATGGGGTTGCAAAGAGGCGGACATGACTGAGCGACAGAACTGAACTGACTGAATTATTATTTATATCTTAAAAAGTTATAATGATTGCCCTCAGGATTATAATATATATCTTTAATTAGAACATACTTTCAAACCATCTAATATAGATGTGTGGAAGAGTCTTACAACAGTATACTCCCAATTCCTCCATCCCATTCCTCCCTCCCATTTTTTGTACTATTATCATTGTATATTTTGGTTGCACATGTGCTATCAACTCAGGATATCTAGTTAGCTATTTTAGCTTTAGACAGTTTTCTCTTAAAGCAATTAAAAGTTAAAAAAAATGAATTTTATAACATTGTCACTTATTCCATGTCAACATGCTCCCTTTCTTTTTATAGATCCAAGTCTTGGCATAACATATATTTCTGTCTCTTCCCCAGGAAAAGATAGTATTTTACTCTTGCCATTGCCTATCTGCAGTGGTTTTTCATCAGAAGCTGAAAAGACAGTGTATTTCCCCTTTATCCAGTGTCTGAAGGTCTTTGATCTATAGCAGGGGCTGACAAGGGTGCAGATGAGCACAGTGCCTTGCCTTTCATGGCTATTTGCCCCTCTCCCCTAAGTCTGCACCACAGGGATGCATCCTCATAATAGTCACCTGCCCAACCTGTTCTTGTGCGTATCCAGTGAGACCCATGTCTGTGAGATGGTACAAATTCCTCTTTTATCGGCTGATTTCAGAAGTTTCCTGGAATTGGATATTCTCTAAATCACATACACTTTGCCATCATTAAACTTTTTAGCTAAAGGTTTCCTATTGGTGTCCAGTGGTATGTCCCCCAGTAAGCAAGTGCTCATGTCTCATTGCTCATTTGAAGCACCTGATTTTCTTCAGATTTCAGCTTACTTTGTTGACTTGTGACCTAAACTCTTTAAGAAAAGTTGTGAATTTTTAAGTTATATTTTATTATTTTGGTTGAAATAGTGGGAATTTTGCTCTTTCCATCTTTCATAAACATAATAAAATTTCCAATTTCTCTGTAAGTGAAAAATTCTAACTATCTTACAAAAATAGTTACAAACACCAAACCAAACATAAGTTTTTGTTATTTTTTTAAATTAAATCTAACGTGTTCTTGTATGGGGCTGGTAAAGAATCTGCCTGAGATGTGGGAAACCTGGGGTAGATCTCTGGGTCAGGAAGATCCTCTGGAGGAGGGCATGGCAACCCACTCCAGTGTTCTTGCCTGGAGACTCCCATGGAGAGAGGAGCTTGGAGGGCTATAGTCCATGCGGTCGCAAAGAGCTGGACACAATTGAAGCAACTTAGCCCAAGTTTATAGTGTAAAACAATCTTGATCACCCTTACAATATTTCCATCATTGCCCAAGAATCACTTCCAGCAAGACTAGAAATATGAAGGAGCGTACAAATATGTCTCCTGGGCTTAAACTCCACTGATACAAATTTCCACAAAATAAAGAATGTTATGTATTTTGTCTGTTACATCTTCTAACATGCCACAGAAAATGCAAGTCAAATTTTACATGGTATTTTTCTCAAAGTCTCGTGTGGGGAGCTAATAAATTCTTAATTATTTTATAAATTTCATATTCAATGAACTTTTTAATAAAATGAAATATTACATCTTGACAAAGTTATTTTGAATGCCAAATGGCAAATATCAAGAAAAAACAATCTCTCCTTAAAATTCTTAGACTACAGTTTACAATAAAACTTTGTTAGCTGAGTTGTATAATATTCTTTTGTATCAAACAAGTAAACTTTTTAAAGAAAATAAACTCAGTGTTCCATATTAATATGTTATAATTCATTTCACTGGAATCCAAATGCAATCTAAAATAAACTTTAGAGCATTCATGGAAACTTAATGAGCAAACACATTTATAATGGCCAGTTTCATACAGCTCATATCATTATTGCTTAGTTGAAATTAATATCCATCAAATGAGAGCCTTTTGTAGGATAGTTAGAATTTTCCACATGCAGAGAAATTGGAAAATTTATTATGTTACTCATTTCATAGTGCCTCAAGATGTGATCTGTTTTAGTTTAGCGTCTCTCTTTTTTTTTTTTTAAACACACACATGCTTAGGGAAAATGNCTCTTTTTTTTTTTTTTAAACACACACATGCTTAGGGAAAATGACTAGAACTATTTCTAATTATTTTTTAATAATACAGTTTTGGATTGTACTTTCCTTTGCCTGTTGGGATGATACAGAATTGGTGTTTTGTTTTGTTTTGTAAAGGGACACCCAGGCAGATAGTCAGATGAATATATGAGCAATTAGGTGTAGATAAGACTCCATTATTTCCCCAACACTCCCAATAAACTCTTATTCAGTGCAACAAGAAAGGAAAATGTTTTTTTATTCTTAGATTTTAAATGGAATCTACCGCCTTGGTATTTCTTTGGAAGGAATGATGCTAAAGCTGAAGCTCCAGTACTTTGGCCACCTCATGCGAAGAGTTGACTCATTGGAAAAGACTCTGATGCTGGGAGGGATTGGGGGCAGGAGGAGAAGGGGACAACAGAGGATGAGATGGCTGGATGGCATCACCGACTCAATGGACGTGAGTCTGAGTGAACTCCGAGAGATGGTGATGGACAGGGAGGCCTGGCATGCTGCGATTCATGGGGTCGCAAAGAGTCAGACATGACTGAGCGACTGAAATGAACTGAACTGAACCTTGGTATAAATGTTGAGCTGTTATAATGTACAGGAACAGTTCTCAGCCTGACTTCTCTGGACACTCTAATTTCTTCTTCCAGTAGGTTATTAACTTTAGGTCTCATTTCCCCCCCTCCTTTCTCCTGTTTCTCTTAGACTGGCTGGGTTTTTCTATCCTGCGGTTAGTATCTGTCATAAAATGAGTCCCCCAGGAGCAGGTTCTGTGTTGGAGATTATTATGCAGGAGATACATTAAAGGTGCTCCTGGAACCAACACTTAATGGAAAGAAGGGGGAGTACTGGACAAAGGAGAAAGTGGACTGATTAGGATCTCAACAAAGGCCTCAGAGAATCCCACAGAGAGTCGTGAATCTTGAATGGTCCTTCAGAGTTGTCACGAGTTGGGGTGAGGAATTCAGCTTTATACTCCCATGTTGATTAATCATTGCATGTGAGCCAGGTGAGAAGTGAATTTGCCTTGGGTGAAGCAGATCTCTTTAACAAAGGGACTCCAGTTTAGAACTGACTATTGAAGGATCTCTTCATGAAGCCCTCTCAGAAGGTGGAAGATTAAGTCTTTCATCCCCAAAGGGGGACAGGTAACAGTCACAGCATGCAAAGGAGTCTACCCCTAGCACCACTTAGAATCACATCTTAAATTTGGGTACAGCTCTTTCAGATTTCTAGGGGCTCTTAATCCTGTAAAATTAGTGAGAGGAATTAAGGCTTCCACCACTATAGTTGATCTATGGCTACAACTGACACTTACTGTCTCCACGCTCTACTATCCTTTCCAGATTTCTTTGACTTTAAGCTAGTATCTCTACTGCTGTTGGTTGCTTACCCAGTGATATGACCCAAACCCCTATCATTGAAAAATCTGAGCCCTGTACAATGCACTTTTTTGAATCATGACTGCTGCATTTCTTCCCTTACTATAAAAGTTGTGGACAGATTGCAGAGAGGCACCCAAGTAGATTTCCTTTGTTGAAACATATTTCTCCCTGATCCATTGTGTAATAGCAGCTCTACCTGATGTTTAGAATCAATTATCCTTTCTAACATGATGAATCCTCTTCTTGATTCCTGGTCTCTCAGCAGAAGGAATCCAAAGTGATACAGTTTCAACTGATCTTTATAGTTAAATGGAAGTGTTTTGTGTTCCCTCATTCCAATGTTTCTCCCGCTTTGGGAGCCAGAACTTCTAAACCCTCACAGTTCAAAGCTGTAGGAATACAAAGCACATATTCTCCAATAATGCCACTAGTAGTGATAGTAGCAGAGGGGCTCCTCTTCTTACCACTCAGATTCTGGATCCACGTAGTCCACCCACTGAAGAGACAGCTCAATATAAAGGTCCCTAATACAGAATGTGCACTGCATCTTGGAAGTTGGTACCAGATCCGCTCAAGCTGGTGCTTCAGTTATGATTTTACTATCTCTTTCTGCCATTTCTTTTTTATGTTTTTTAAAAATTTATTTATTTTAATTGGAGGCTAATTACTTTACAATATCGTGGTGCTTTTTGCAATATATTCACATGAATCAGCCATGAGTGTACCTGTGCTCCCTATCCTGAAACCCCCAACCCCTTCTCTCCCCATCCCATCCTTCAGGGTCATCCCAGTGCACCAGCCCTGAGCACCCTGTCTCATGCATTGAACCTGGACTGGTGATCTCATTCACATGTGATAATAGACATGTTTCAATGCTTTTCTCTCAAATCATCCCACCCTCGTCTTCTCCTACAGAGTCCAAAAGTCTGTTCTTTACATCTGTGTCTCTTTTGCTGTCTCACATATAGGGTCATCGTTACCATCTTGCTAAATTCCATATATATGCATTACTGTACTGTATTGGTGTTTTTCTTTCTGACTTACTTCACCGTGTATAATAGGCTCCAGTTTCATCCACCTCATTAGAACTGATTCAAATGCAATCTTTTTAATAGCTGAGTAACATGCCATTGTGTATATGTACCACAACTTTCTTATCCATTCATCTGCTGATGGACATCTAGGTTGCTTCCATGTCCTGGCTGTTGTAAACAGTGCTGCAGTGAACATTGGGGTACACGTGTCTTTTTCAGTTCTGCCTTCCTCGGTGTGTATGCCCAGCAGTGGGATTGCTGGGTCATAAGGCAGTTCTATTTCCAGTTTTTTAAGGAATCTCCACACTGTTCTCCATAGTGGCTGTACTAATTTGCTTCCCATCAACAGTGTAAGAGGGTTCCCTTTTCTCTGCATCCTCTCCAGCATTTATTGCTTGTAGACTTTTGGATTGCAGCTGTTGACTGGCATGAGATAGTACCTCATTGTGGTTTTGATTTACATTTTTCTGATAATGAGTGATGTTGAACATCTTTTCATGTGTATGTTAGCCATCTGTATGTCTTCTTAGGAGAATCTTTCTGCCATTTGTTTAAGCCAGAAGCTTCTGGGCAGCATAGTTGCAATAGAATCAGTGAACCCTACAGTCAAGCTCACATCAGCACTTCCTTTGCTATGAAGTAGTGGAACCCACTGCCGGGAAACTAAACAGTCTTTAAATCCTGGGAAAGTATTGTTGACAGAGACCTTGTAGTCAGGAAGTGCAAATCCATAATGAAGATGTAAGTTTACAGTAGCTGCCACCTCGATCATAAAAGATGGTCAATGTGTTCAGTTCGCTACCATGAGCCTAACTGGTGACCTTGAAGGTCTGTGCCATATAAAAACTCATCATTGGTCTCTATCACTGGCTTTAGACCATTCAGAAATGGCAGTGTTTAATCTACTGAAGAAAGTTGGTGCTAGTTCTGTTTGATCTTTCATAGCCCCCATCCCTACTTTGATTATTCTAGTTATGCACCTCTTTTTTAACCAACAGGATGGTTGATGACCAGGGATAGCTAGGGTCACTGGTGGGTAGTTTTGGCAACTTTGTTTCTTAATGCCTGTTCTCTTTCTACACAATGTGAATGACCAGCTGTACTGCCTAGAACTCTGCTTTTAGGAAAGATTTTCTCTAATCACCTTCTTTCAAGGTTACCTTCTTATAAGTGCAACCTCTAGCCATTTCCAGCTTGCATCCTTATATGAGTCAAGCCATCCATGATTCACGATTACTTCCTGCTTCCTCTGTCAGTTGCTCACAACAGAACCCCTTCATTAGTCATTAAACATAAGCTGCCTCTGGGCCTGTAAATTTGGGAGAAGTAGTTCTTAACAGAGGCAGTTCCCCAAAATGGCAAACAGTTGATGAATGTCTGCCATCAGCACTCCCACAGCTGGGGAAATAAATCCTTCATTCTTGAAGGGAGATCTAGGTAGCTAAAATATTATATATATTTGCAACTAGGAGAAAAATTTCCCAAAATAAGAAATAGAAAATGTGACTAAATTTTATCCTAAGATGAAAAATGTCTTGATGCTTTGCCCCACTGAACTTCAAACTCAAGAGATTAACAATGAACAATTATCCTCAGACTGTAATTATGATAAAATATAGAACACTGGGCCCTCTGAACCACAGCATTTCTATATCAGTATTCTTTCTTACTTAAGTGCAAACTTCCATAGTTTGGACATCAAAAGCTCTCTATAGTCTTGTCCCAACTGATTTCAAACTGAATTTTCATTTGTCTCAACCATTTACTATATATTCTCAGTGCTATCAATTTCAAATTCACAAGAACCTTATGAATTAAATTTCATTATCTACATTTTACTGACAAGGAGGAAAATGCTTAGAGAGGTTTAGTAAATTGCCTAAAGCTAACATGTTTGGTGTAGTGACAGAAGTGGGAATCAATCTACCATTCTTTGTAACTACAAATTTTTATTCATATTGCCTTGTATGTTTGAGAAATACGTAACTGACACAGTAATGGATCTGCAGTCCAACCCATAAACAAAAACATTTAACTGTAAAAAATACCTCTCAATTTATTAATGCATTTATCTTTATAATCAAGATAGAAAAATTAATCCATTCTAGTAGTCTTTTAATAAGCTGATATAGAAAGTAAGTTTATGAATAGGTATTCAGTTCAGTTCAGTTCAGTTGTTCAGTCATGTCTGACTCTTTGCAACCCCATGAATTGCAGCACACTAGGCCGCCCTGTCCATCACCACCTCCCGGAGTTCACCCGATCTCATGTTCATTGAGTCGGTGATGCCATCCAGCCATCTCATCCTCTGTCGTTCCCTTCTCCTCCTGCCCCCAATCTCTCCCAGCATCAGTCTTTTCCAATGAGTCAACTCTTCGCATGAGGTGGCCAAAGTACTGGAGCTTCAGCTTTAGCATCATTCCCTCCAAAGAAATCCCAGGGCTGATCTCCTTCAGAATGGACTGGTTGGATCTCCTTGCAGTCCAAGGGACTCTCAAGAGTCTTCTCCACACCACAGTTCAAAAGCATCAATTCTTCAGCGCTCAGCCTTCTTCACAGTCCAACTCTCACATCCATACATGACCACAGGAAAATCCATAGCCTTGACTAGACAGACCTTTGTTGGCAAAGTAATGTCTCTGCTTTTCAATATAGTCTAGATTGGTCATAACTTTTCTTCCAAGAAATAGGCGTCTTTTAATTTCATGGCAGCAGTCACCATCTGCAGTGATTTTGGAGCCCCCCAAAATAAAGACCACCTGACCTGTCTCTTGAGAAATCTGTATGCAGGTCAGGAAGCAACAGTTAGAGCTGGACATGGAACAACAGACTGGTTCCAAATAGGAAAAAGAGTATGTCAAGGCTGTATATTATCACCCTGCTTATTTAACTTCTATGCAGAGTACATCATGAGAAACACTGGGCTGGAAGAAGCACAAGCTGGAATCAAGATTGCCAGGAGAAATATCAATCACCTCAGATATGCAGATGACACCACTCTTATGGCAGAAAGTGAAGAGGAACTAAAAAGCCTCTTGATGAAAGTGAAAGAGGAGAGTGAAAAAGTTGGCTTAAAGCTCAACATTCAGAAAACGAAGATCATGGCATCTGGTCCCATCACTTCATGGGAAATAGATGGGGAAACAGTGGAAACAGTGTCAGACTTTATTTTGGGGGGCTCCAAAATCACTGCAGATGGTGATTGCAGCCATGAAATTAAAAGACGCTTAATATGCTGTTTTTAAGGATCCAGAGTTCAATAAGTAGCTGCTTATTTTGTACCTTTGACTTTAAACAATGTAGACAAAGTAAATTCCCTGCAAAATTTATAGGCTCTGAGGTGCATAATGATAATAGAAAGAATAGGGGTATTTTTGGTTTTGTTTATCAGATATTCCTTAATTAAAATCTCCATTGTGATTTGAATTGATGACAAAATATATAATCTTCTGATTTTTAAGAGTTACAGTTTGGGAGGTTTAACCACAGTCAATTTATAATCCAATGCTAGTCCTTTCTGTCTCCAAATGGCATCTTCTGCTTAGGGTAATCTATTAGTTTGCTAAGGCTTCCATAATGAAGTTTCATAAACTGGGTGTTGTACACAATAGAAATTATTTTCTCACCATTCTAGAGACTTGAAGTCTGAGATCAAAGTGTTGGTAGTGTTAGTTTCTTCTGAGACCTTTCTCCTTGGCTCCCATGTTCTTCTCCTTAGCTGTCTTTGTGTTCACAAGGTATTCTTCCTCTATGCATGTCTTTGTCCAAATTTCCTTTACTTATAAGGAAATTTTCTATATTGGATTTGGAGAAGGAAATGGCAACCCACTCCAGTATTCTTGCCTGGAGAATCACATGGACAGAGGAGCCTGGCAGTCTACAGTCCTTAGGGCTGCAAAGAACTGGACACAACTGAGTGATTGAGCATGTCATATTGGATTCACATCCACCCTGATGTCTTCATTTTAACTTAATTAGGTCATAAAACCGCTATCTCTAAATATAGTCACATTCTAAGGCAATGGATGTTGGGACTTCAAAATTTTAATTTGAAGGGAATGCAATTCAACTCATAACAAGAGGAGCATTCTTGTGGAAGCCACAGGGCTGGTAGACAATGCTGGGGATCCATTGGCTTCTTGGCTCTCTGGTGAGCCTTAGGGTGCATATTGTCAAGTCTGGTCATCAGCCATATATTGAGCTTTACCTATAAGATCCATAGGTCTTTCTTCTGACACTTTGACCATCCATGAGACTGCTGGTTCTGCAGACTCTCCATCTAGTCAGCTTCTATATCCTTCTGGAGATGGGGGGAGGTTTGAATCTTATACAGATTGCACAGGTTACAGGAAAGCTGCTGATTCAGCATTGGTCCTTTTCTTTCTGCAATACTCCAGGTCGCGTTTGCAGCTCTTTTTAACCCAGGGAGATCCTTCAAGGATACCGCCTTCCTGGGAGCAGACACCAGACCCCTTTGCTTTAAAAATCACTGGAATTGTCTGCCCATTTATCTTCTTCATCTTGGAGCAAATATTGATCGAGTCTGCTTCTTAATTGTTCCCCTCTCAATGCTTTCCTTTCTTTCTCATCTTGAAGGATTATTTTCTCTTTATATGTAAGAGCAGAAGAGGGAATGAAGAGATGAACAACTTCTCCCTATATATGGAATATTCTGTAATCTATCCTTCCTGGATCATGATTTTTAAGCAAAAAACTGGGAACCTTTTCCCCTTGGACTTTGGTTCCTCAAAGATAGGTTTGCCTCATGTCTTTCAACTGAATGGAGCATCTTACTTAAGAAAGGTCAGGCAAAAAATACATACATAGTTTAATGTTTTCAGGAGATTTTCCTCTACACAGTGTCTATCACAGAAAGTAGTAGCAGTCAAGAACTCTAGTATCTGATTGCAGCTCTCCTAGTGAGTTTAGGCTTGCCACTATTTTTTATGGACCTCAATTACTCATCTGTAAATGAAGAGGTTGGTGTAGATAATGTCTGAAGTCCTTCCCAGTATTAACATTCTATGCCTCTGTGATGATATATTTAAGTCAGCTTCTAAAAGACTACTTTCTATCAGCACTTTAAAATGAATAGAAGTAAAATGCCTTATGTTTTTCCAGTTTTTAATTTCATGATTGCCCGTGGGTTTTTACAAATACTCTTTTTCTTTGACTGTTAGCATTACAAATGATTATAATTTTATGTGACTTTCCAGGCAATGCCACTGCCCTCAAAAATTTTCAGGACCTATCATTTAAGAAAAAAATAATACATCACCAATGCACAGAGCTCCGAGAGGCTTTTTCTCTAAGAGAGCCCAGATAAATAAAATTACATGTGGTCAATAATTCCAAAATCAGCTATAAAGAAGTCATATTTCAAAATAGTACCTTATTCAGTTACTTGTTTTGAATATCTTGGAGACCAGCCCTGCTTTTGTTGACAGTATTTCTGAGAATGTTGACATTCCAACAGCAGAACCCATCAATTTGGGGGTAAGTGTTTGGAGTATGGGACAGTGTAGGAGATTGTGGCTCACCCCTGAAAAAATCTGCGAAACTGGTTTTACCTGATTCTCGCTCTTAGGAAGTTTTGAAGGGAAAGCCCAAGTGTCTGCCTTGAGCAAAATGTTAGGGTTGAACTGTAAAGCCTTCAAAAATGTATAGAATTGTAATTATTGATGATGAGTGAAATTTTAAATGTTTGAAGGCTCACTTTGTATAAGCACGTCGAAACCTGATGTGATGTATACCATTCCTCTGACATTTCCCAGAAAACTTCACCATGGCAGATTTCTGTTGTCATGTCTGCTATTGCCATTTGCTGGCCAAAGAGTTGGCAAAATTTCAATAAGAGATCTGCCCAAGTCCAAAAATTGTCCCTGAGGATACAGTGGGAAGACGTAATAAGAGTGTGTGTTATGTTATCTGGAGGAAAGCAATGTAAAAATCTAACAGCTAACAACGACAAGTTGGCATGTTTTCTGGTTCTATTAGTAAAAATAATAAATAATTATCAATCGGTCCTTATTTTTCTTGTCACTTGGAAGCCTGGTTGAATGTTGATTGACAGGTGACTACATGTCTCAACACTGATCTTATCCACCTGCCTCCATCTGCCATCATTTCTTCCTCTATTCTCTGCATTACTAACTCCACTCACCCTCCAAGATTTGGAAAGTTGCTTCTGGTAGGTGATGAGGTTCTCAAACAGATCTCATTTTTTCTTTTCCCACTGTGTTTTCATAGCACTTTCACACCTATTTTGAAATATGTATCACATCTTGCTACAATAGACCTCTTCCCTCCCCCCCACCCCTTTCTTCCTCACTAGACTGGAAACTTCTCACAAGAAAGCCATGTCATTCCCTGCCTTTCTTGTGTGTATATTCTTAACTGCTCAGTCGTGTCCAACTCTTTGTGATCCCACGGTCTGTAACCTGCCAGGCTCCTCTGTACCTGGAATTCTCCAGGCAACAATACTGAGGTGTGTTGCCATTTCCTTCTCTGGGAGATCCTCCCAACCCAAGGATCAAACCCGGGTGGATTCTTTACTGACTGAGCCACCAGGGAAACCTGAATTTAGCCAGTGCTCAAGGGGATGATGGAGTGAATGACTACTTTCACAGCGATGGTTTGCATGTCTGATCAAAGACCAGTTCTACATATCGGTGGGAAAACGCCTAGGTTCGTGATAGTAGTTAGTAGCATAGTTCTCCCTGTATAGTCTTAGGGCTGGAAAAAGAAAAGGACCAGAAAAATGAGTGATGAAATACCGGATTTCATTCACTTAAGTTGTGTTCTTGGGCATAAATACAGCCTAAGAACATAAGTGTGACAGTAGCAGTGAAAGTGCTAGTCGCTCAGTCAGTCCTTTCTGACTCCCTGTGACCCCATGGCCTGTAGTCTGCCAGGCTCCTCTGTCCTGGAATTCTCCAGGCAAGAATACTGGAGTGGGTAGTCATTCCCTTCTCCAGGGGATCTTACCAATCCAGGGATTGAACCTGGGTCTCCTGCACTGCAGGCAGATTCTTTACCGACTGAGCCACCAGGGAAGCCCATTCTCAGCTGTGACTGTGTGGCCTGAGACAGAAGGATCTCTGGACTTCTAAAGTAGGAGCTACCCCATGTCCGAGGTCAGGGGCGGCGGCCGGGAGGAGCTACCCCACGTCTGAGGCCAGTGGCGGCCAGAGGAGACACCCCACGTCCGAGGTCAGGGGCGGCCAGGAGAAGCCACCTCGCGTCCGAGGCCAGGGGCGGTGACCCTGAGGAGCCACCCCGAGCCTGAGGCCAGGGGAGGGGGCTGGGAGGAGCCACCCAGGCGCGAGGCCAGGGCCAGCAGCCAGGAGGAGCAACCTGAGGAGTGGTGGCTGCCCAGGCACAGGCGGGCCTAGAGGAGCTATCCTATTGTTTAAGGTCAGGAACAGTGGCGGTAAGGAGATGCCACTTATCCAAGGTAAGGAGCAATGGCTGTGCTTTGCTGGAGCAGCCATGAAGAGATACCCCACGCCCAAGGTAAGAGAAACCCAAGTAAGATGGTAGGTGTTGCAAGAGGGCATCAGAGGGCAGACACACTGAAACCATACTCACAGAAAACTAGTCAATCTAATCACACTAGGACCACAGCCTTGTCTAACTCAATGAAACTAAGCCATGTCCGCAGGGCAACCCAAGATGGGCAGGTAATGGTGGAGAGGTCTGACAGAATGTGGTCCACTGGAGAAGGGAATGGCAAACCACTTCAGTATTCTTGCCTTGAGAACCCCATGAACAGTATGAAAAGGCAAAATTATAGGATACCAAAAGAGGAACTCCCCAGGTCAGTAGGTGCCCAATATGCTACTGGAGATCAGTGGAGAAATAGCTCCAGAAAGAATGAAGGGATGGAGCCAAATCAAAAATAATACCAATCTGTGGATGTGACTGGTGATAGAAGCAAGATCCGATGCTGTAAAGAGCAATATTGCATAGGAACCTGGACTGTCAGGTCCATGAATCAAGGCAAATTGGAAGTGGTAAAACAAGAGATGGCAAGAGTGAACATCGACATTCTAGGAGTCAGTGAACTAAAATGGACTGGAATGGGTGAATTTAACTCAGATGACCATTATATCTACTACTGCGGGCAGGAATCCCTCAGAAGAAATGGAGTAGCCATCATGGTCAACAAGAGAGTTCGAAATGCAGTACTTGGATGCAATCTCAAAAAAAACAGAATGATCTCTGTTTGTCTCCAAGGCAAGCCATTCAATATCAGTTATCCAAGTCTATGCCCCAACCAGTAACACCGAAGAAGCTGAAGTTGAATGGTTTTATGAAGACCTACAAGACCTTTTAGAACTAACACCCCAAAAAAGATGTCCTTTTCATTATAGGGGACTGGAATGCAAAAGTAGGAAGTCAAGAAACATCTGGAGTAACAGGCACATTTGGTCTTGGAATGTGGAATGAAGCAGGGCAAAGACTAATAGAGTTTTGCCAAGATAATGCACTGGTCATAGCAAACACCCTCTCCAAACAACACAAGAAAAGACTCTACGCATGGACATCACCAGATGGTCAACAGTGAAGTCAGATTGATTATATTGTTTGTAGCCAAAGATGGAGAAGCTCTATACAGTCAACAAAAACAAGACCAGGAGCTGACTGTGGCTTACATCATGAACTCCTTATTACCAAATTCAGACTCAAATTGAAGAAAGTAGGGAAAACCGCTAGACCATTCAGGTATGACCTAAATCAAATCCCTTATGATTATACAGTGGAAGTGAGAAATAGATTTAAGGGCCTAGATCTGATAGATAGAGTCCCTGATGATCTATGGAATGAGGTTCCTGACATTGTACAGGAGACAGGGATCAAGACCATCCCCATGGAAAAGAAATGCAAAAAAGCAAAATGGCTGTCTGGGGAGGCCTTACAAATAGCTGTGAAAAGAAGAGAGGTGAAAAGCAAAGGAGGAAAGGAAAGATATAAGCATCTGAATGGAGAGTTCCAAAGAATAGCAAGAAGAGATAAGAAAGCCTTCTTCAGCAATCA
>SJYQ01003502.1:165020-195656 GCA_006410935.1 Redunca redunca
TCAGACTTTATTTTGGGGGGCTCCAAAATCACTGCAGATGGTGATTGCAGCCATGAAATTAAAAGACGCTTACTCCTTGGAAGCAAAGTTATGACCAACCTAGATAGCATATTGAAAACCAGAGACATTACTTTGCCGACTAAGGTCCATCTAGTTCAGGCTATGGTTTTTCCTGTGGTCATGTATGGATGTGAGAGTTGGACTGTGAAGAAGGCTGAGCGCCGAAGAATTGATGCGTTTGAACTGTGGTGTTGGAGAAGACTCTTGAGAGTCCCTTGGACTGCAAGGAGATCCAACCAGTCCATACTGAAGGAGATCAGCCCTGGGATTTCTTTGGAAGGAGTGATGCTAAAGCTGAAGCTCCAGTACTTTGGCCACCTCATGTGAAGAGTTGACTCATTGGAAAAGACTCTGATGCTGGGAGGGATTGGGGGCAGGAGGAGAAGGGGACGACAGAGGATGAGATGGCTGGATGGCATCATTGACTCAATGGACGTGAGTCTGAGTGAACTCCGGGAGGTGGTGATGGACAGGGAGGCCTGGCGTGCTGCAATTCATGGGGTCACTAAGAATCGGACATGACTGAGCGACTGAACTGAACTGAACTGAAGAACATAATTCTTGTTATATTGTTAATTTCTATTGGAAGGAACACAATTCTTGAATTTGGCATAATTACAACATAGAAATAATAGTTTTATACTACATTTAAAAAATTCAGTTCCATTCTTCCTTATGGACATAATCTTAAAGATCATTTAATTTACTGTTTTTCACATTGTTTTCCTTGGAGGACCCATAAAGATGGTTCAGGAGCCACCCAGATGGACTAAGTCTGAACAGTGGATAGGTGTAAAGGCTCCCATATACATTTACAACAGAAGGGTAGACTTTCAGTAATGCATTTTGAATATTAGCTCAGACCTACCTTTCACTAAAAACCTAGGTGGAATTGGCTCAAGCCCACACCAAGTCAAGAGGCTGTTCATTTAAAGTCTGCTACCTATTTTTTTGAAAATTCCTGGGCCCATCTCCATCTCTGGGTTCCTGAGTATCTGTGTGCTGACTCTGACCTCCATGTGACAGTCAGATTCATTGATTAACACAATAACCACCCCCCACCCCCCCACGAAGAACCTAAGCCTTTATAACTACAGTAGGTCTCCTCTCTCCTTTTTCCTTCCCAGATTGTCCTAGGAACACAAACTCCTTTCATTACTTATGCTTATGTTTGGCTTCAGCCAACACACGAGCATTCTGTCAGAGCAGGTGAAGCAGAAAATTCCCCAGCATCAGTCACAGTTTATTTCTCAATAAAACAGAGAGGGAGCCTGCTTCCTAATTCTGTCTCACTTTGTCACTTGAGCCACAAAACCATGCTAGCACTTAGAGATGCACAGAATGTCACGTAAACACCTTCTTCAGCCTTTGCTTTAATTCCCTACCCCAGTGGGGATATAAACCTTCTCACGCTGAATGAGAACAGATTCCAGGTTTATTCACTCAGCTCTTTTGCTTTCACTTCTTTCTTCCTGACCAGCCCTAATTCTAGTGCTGGACACACACACACACACACACACACACAGACACACACACACACACACACACACTTTTCTCCCTCAGCCTGAAAATAAAATTCCCCCCCCCCACAATAACACATATAAATAGATTTCTGGAGTAGTCATCATCTCTCTGATTTTGCAAACCGATTCTAAATTGGTCTGGACAGGGTACAACTGGCACATGCCGCTACATTTATGTTTTTATAGCATACTACCATCTATGAAGAGCTTTCACATACTCAATTCTCTCATTAACCCTCAAAATACTAGGTCCTTATCTATCACCAATTAACAAATTAAGAAATGAAGGTCAAGAAGATTGCCAGGGTTACAGAAGGAATTAAAGGTGTGTGATGTGTTAATTTTATGTAACTGGGCTAAGGGGTACTCAGATAAAAGGTGAAACATTATTTCTGGGCCTATCTGGGAGGGTGTTTCTCCATGGGGATTAGCCTTTAAATATGTCAGTTGAGTGGACTTCCCTCGTAGCTCAGATCTGGGTCGGGAAGATCTCCTGGAGGAGGGCACTCCAGGATTCTTGCCTGGAGAGCTCCATGGACGGAGGAGCTTGGTGGGCTGCAGTCCACAAGGTCGCAAAGAGTTGGATATGATTAAGCGATTAACACCCAGCTGCGCTTTTG
The DNA here is from genome assembly GCA_006410935.1 of Redunca redunca. Lineage (NCBI taxonomy): Eukaryota > Metazoa > Chordata > Mammalia > Artiodactyla > Bovidae > Redunca > Redunca redunca. Next base: position 167,224 of record SJYQ01003502.1, read on the forward strand.
TCAATTGAGTAAAGGAGATCATCCCCACCAAGCGCTGGGCATCATCCAGTCTTTTGAGGGCCTGAATAGAACAAAACAATGGAGGAATAGCAAATTTGCACTCTCGGCTTGAACTGAGAGCCGTTTTCTCCTGCCCTCAGACATCGGAGCTCCTGACTCTTGGGCTTATGGACTCTGATCAGAACTTACACCACCAGATCTTAAGGTTTCCAGACTCACTGAATAACACCACTGTCTTTCCTGGATCTCCAGCTCACAGATGGCAGAATGCGGAATTTCTTGATCTCCAAGAACATGTAATCCAATTTCTACATTAAATATTTTCTGTCTCTATCTACCCTTTTGGTTCTGTTTCTCTGGAGAACCCTGAGTAATACATGGTGCATCTGCAGCTTTGACTCAGGCCTCTTGGCACCCCCACACCAAGTTAATGTGATGATGGGATGGAGTATTCTTTAGGGACTAGATTTATTAAAATGCATTCTAGTTTCTTTTTAGCCAATTTTTCATTTCCTCTCCTCTCTCCTTCTTCTCCCTTCTCTCACTCTTTCTCTCTTTTTTAAAAGTTTTAGCCACTTGAAGCATGGTGGGAGGGAAGAGGAAGAGCAGGGGAAAAAGAATCATCTGCTGAACCTCAATATTCTCAAATACTTTGAGGACTAGGCAGGCTTCTTGGACCATTATTTTGAGACTTGCAAGTTGGGCTTTAATAGTACATCATGAATCCCAAGTTGGTACCCTTAGGAGAGACCTCAGCTAGTAGTTCCCCATGAACCATCTGGTTTTGGCAGACACAGTGGCTTCTGTGGGCTATTTTATTACCAGCAGCTCTGAGTTCACTGGGAGTAGGCCCACTCCTTGGAAGCAAAGTTATGACCACACCTAGATAGCATATTGAAAAGCAGAGACATTACTTTGCCGACTAAGGTCTGTCTAGTCAAGGCTATGGTTTTTCCAGTGGTCATGTATGGATGTGAGAGTTGGACTGTGAAGAAGGCTGAGCGCCAAAGAATTGATGCTTTTGAACTGTGGTGTGGAGAAGACTCTTGAGAGTCCCTTGGACTGCAAGGAGATCCAACCAGTCCATTCTGAAGGAGATCAGCCCTGGGATTTCTTTGAAAGGAGTGATGCTGAAGCTGAAACTCCAGTACTTTGGCCACCTCATGCGAAGCGTTGACTCATTGGAAAAGACTCTGATGCTGGGAGGGATTGGGGGCAGGAGGAGAAGGGGATGACAGAGGATGAGATGGCTGGATGGCATCACTGACTCGATGGCTATGAGTCTGAGTGGACTCTGGGAGTTGGTGATGGACAGGGAGCCCTGGCGTGCTGCGATTCATGGGGTCGCAAAGAGTCGGACACGACTGAGTGACTGAACTGAACTGAAGCTGATGGAAATTAAAAATGAAGGATGAGGGACTGCTCTGGTGGTCCAGTGGTTAAGAATCCACCTTCCAGTGCAAGGGACACATGGGTTCAATCTATATTCAGGGAACTAAGATCCCAGATGCTCAGCGCAACTAGACACATGGCTCAACTACTAAGCCAGTGAACCTCAACTAAGACAGCCAAGCAAATTATATAAATAAACGAGTATTTAAGAAAAAATGAATGATGAGAATGCTCACTATAAGACTGGGAGTGTGAGAATACATGGCAGTAAATATTAAATAAATACATGTGTTTTCATTTGTCATAAATGCTACCTAGACTATATACCTCAAAAGACATAACATGTAGGCCTTAGGTAAAGGAAAGTTATTATTTCAATGTTTTCTGCTTAAAAAGCAGCATAATAACCTGGTGTATAAGAGATATTATCATCTCTTTAGAATAATTAATAAAGAAAAGTGACATCGAATTTTTTATATTTCAAATCAAACAGTTCTCTTTTGGAAGTATGTCTGTTGAAGGTCTGTTGAACAAAAGAATACATTGACCAAATTCAACACTCTGCCCATGGATGGCCCTGATGCTCTCAAGTAGGCACTCTTTATGTGACACATAAGGTACTTCTTTACTTATTTTGATTTTTTTTACATGAATAATTTTCAATTAAATAAAAATAATATGTTTTCACTCAGTATTAAAAAATAAATCAAACTATATAAAGAGTAGGGAGGGAAAAAATCAAAAGCATTGCCTACTTCTCTCCAGTCCACGTTATTCCTAATAGAAGATTTTAGTAAGAGTTCAGAGAATTTTCAACACTTGGTTGTGATTCACACATCAAAGGCTTTGGCATAGTCAATAAAGCAGAAATAGATATTTTTCTGGAACTCTCTTACTTTTTCATTATCCAGAGGATGTTAGCAATTTGATTTTTGATTCCTCTGCCTTTTCTAAATCCAACATGAACATCTGGAAGTTCACGGTTCACATACAATTGAAGCCTGGCTTAGAGAATTTTGAGCATTACTTTGCTAGTGTGTGAGATGAGCACAATTGTGTGGTAGTTTGAGCATTCTTTGGGATTACCTTTCTTTGGGATTGGAATGAAAACTGACCTTTTCCAGCCTTGTGGCCACTGCTGAGTTTTCCAAATTTGCTGGCATATTGAGTGCATCACTTTCACAGCATCATTTTTTAGGATTTGTAATAGCTCAACTGGAATTCCATCACCTCCACTAGCTTTGTTTGTAGTGATGCTTCCTAAGGCCCACCTGACTTTGCATTCCAGGATGTCTGGCTCTAGGTGAGTGACCACATCATCTTGATTTTCTGGGTCGTGAAGATCTTTTTTGCATAGTTCTTCTGTATATTGTTGCCACCTCTCCTTAATATCTCCTGCTTCCGTTAGGTCTATACTATTTCTGTCCTTTATTGTGCCCATCTTTGCATGAAATGTTCCCTTGGCATCTCTAATTTTCTTGAATAAGTCTCTAGTATTTTCTTAAAGATATGGGAATACCTGACCACCTTACCTGCCTCCTGAGAAATCTGTATGCAGGTCAAGAAGCAACAGTTAGAACGGGATATGGCGCAACAGACTGGTTCCAAATCAGGAAAGGAGTACATCAAGGCTGTATATTGTCACCCTGCTTACTTTTTAACTTATATGCAGAGTACATCATGCGAAATGCCAGGCTGGATGAAACACAAGCAGGAATCAAGATTTCTGGGAGAAATATCAATAACCTCAGATATGCAGATGACAGCACCCTTATGGCAGAAGGCGAAGAAAAACTGAAGAGCCTCTTGATGAAAGTGAAAGAGGAGAATGAATGTTTGGTTTATAAAGCTAAAATACGAGCTAGATTAAGATTTCTTCAGAATTTGAACTTGGTGTTTTGCCTCTTCGTGGTCTGAGATTGTCATAGAAGGATTGGCCAAGTAAAGGAAAAAGGTTACATTTTGTTTCAGTCTAACTCTGATGAACTGGAAGAGTATAGAGTTAATCAAACCAATCTTTGAGCTCCATTGACAACTTTGAAAATAACCAGCTTTCAGAGTTCAGCCTGTACATGCAGCATACCCATGAATAGAGTGTCCCATGTTACCCTCTAGAGGCTATAGTGAAGGTGGCAGACACTCTGAGGTGCAGGCATCCTCTTTCCTGAAGAACTTGTCACCTCAGCTGCTGGGAGTCCTGTCATCAGGCCGCCTCAGCTCTCAGCTCCTTCGGGTAGTGTCTTCCCTGCAGCCACATCCAATGTTGGGTCTCAATGGGAGAATAAGGGCCTGGCCATTTTAATCCAGTTGAGAACAGCTCTGAAGGGCCATTCTAGCTTCAGATTCTCATGTGAGCAGCAAAACCTGTCATTGACCCCTCTGTTCTGCCCACACTTCCTTCCTTCCACTCCTTATACAAGTGTTGATCCCGTAGGTACTCCCTAAAAAATATCCTGAATACTATCCCTCTCAGAATCTGCATCCAGGGAAGGTGAGTGCTTTATCTAGAGTCAGGATATTACTATCAAACTTGCCTTGGTCAAAGGTTCAGATAATCCAGGGCTAGAAAATTAGCACCTGATCATAGGGAATGACTCAGGAACAGTTCAATCAGTGTGAATTTCAGGATTTGGGTGATTATAGAAAATAATACTGCTATCTACCCAGATGTGAACCAGATTGCTTTCAATGGCTGCTAGTATCCAACTTCTGGCAGTGATGGAAACCAGCTTGTGATGGTAACACACAAAGGATAGAAGCACTGAAGGGATATTGAGAAAGTAAGCTGGGCTGGATGCAGCTATGCCTGAGCCCTGTCCTACAGGCGGTTGTAGGTGCAGATCCATCAGGATGGTGGTCTTCATTTTCTTAACAGGAATCACATTAAATGAGTCTGAGTTCTCATACAGGATAATTGACTATTAAAGAGTGAAAACATCAGCCTGGCCATAAGTTGGTTTATGAAACAAACCTCTTACTTTTCAGGATAATTCTTGTTGCCTTATTATATGAGTTAGACCCACATAATGAAACAAGACATTGGGGATAGCTGGTATTTCAAGCAACTTGGTCACATATATCTGTATATGTTGGTCGTGATTTTATTCCTTTCAGCTTGAAGCCGTTGCAAATGCATGGTGATTATATTAGCCAGATAATGGATTTTTTTTTTAATACTCTGTCTTTCACTCACTAAAATAAGCCAGTGATTTCCAAAAAATGGCTCAAAGCTTAGAAGTGTAGTATAAGTGTATTAATTTCTGCTGTAGTTTAGTTACACTGGAAGAATGCAGACTGTGTCATTTACATTCTCAATTGAACTGCACTTAAATGGAAATTTATTAATGAGTTCTTATGTAAACAAATGAGGCATATAGATATAGGCCTGAGATATTAGTCAACTTTTGGGTATGTCTTACCATACTGTATTTTTTACTTTATTCTGTCTCATTTATTGTAAGAAAATGTAAAACACAAATGGGAAATATAGGCTACTTAGTAATATTCATGTGACAAAATTCAGCTAACAAATAAGTATGATTATTCTGGAGATCCAGCTCAAAATTATGTATGTAATTCAACAAAAGACAAAAAGAAGAGAACAACAGTAGCAGGGATATAAAAATAATCACTTATTCTTGAGTGTGTGTTACATGTATGCTTATGCTTGTGTTCAGTTGTGTCCAACTCTTTGCAACACTGGACTGTAGCCCATCAGGCTCCTCTGCCTATGAGATTCTCTAGGAAGGAATCCTGGAGTGGTTACTATGTCCTCCTCCAGGGTATCTTCCCCACCCAGGGACTGAATTAGTATCTCCTGGTTCTTCTCCATTATAAGTGGATTCTTGCTTTACTGCTGAGCCACTGGGGAAGCCCAAAACTACACTAGATAATGAAAAGAAAAAAAGAAGGTATAACATAATTTCTAACATGTAGACTTTTGCACCATTGTATAGTATTGAGATTATATTTTAGCTTAATGAATAAGAACATGATATAGGATTGAAATAATTAACATAAAGGGAAAATAACTACTTATTGACTGACTATATAAAATTTTCCTTTTAATTATGTTACTCAATTGCTTAAAATCACGTGATAGCTTCTAACTGCCTATGGGGTAAATTTCCAAGAGAGTATCTGGGCATTTAAGCCTCTCCCTAATGTTGCCTCCATCTAATCTAGATTTCTATCTCCCTCTGTGGCTCAGCTGGTAAAGAATCTGCCTGCAATGCAGGAGACCTGGGTTTGACCTCTGGGATGGGAAGATCCCCTGGAGAAGGGAAAGGCTACCCACTCCAGTACTCTGGCCTGGAGAATTCCATGGACTGTGTAATTCATGGGGTAGCAAAGAGTCAGACAACTGAGCAACTTTCACTTTCCACAGACCCTTCTCTAGAGTCACACATGTCATCTTGTCATTCCATCAAACTGCTCAGCATCATCTCTTCCTCATGCCTTTGCCTTTCCTGTCTCCTCTTGGCAAGAAAATCTTCTGAAAATCCTAGCCAGAACACATTCTTCTTTCTTTTCCAAATCCTCATCCTATGCTGGAAAGGGCAAAAGAAACATCATCTTGCTACCTATTTCAGAATCCAACTGAGGAAGAGAATCGTCTTTTTTTTGCCTAGAAACAAACAATCTTTAAAAAATTACTGAGGAAAAAGGTGAGACTCTAAACGTATGTAAATAAACCCTGAAGCTAGAAATACTCTGACCAAGTATAAACAGGAAGAGAGAGAAGTGAGAAGGATGCTCATACCTGAGTGATGTAGTGGTGGTGGATGTAGAGAGTGAGGACAGAAGAGGGAAAACAAATAGACGTGCAACATAGTAGATTTACTTCGGACCTTTTAGAAGCCAGAATATATGGTCTTCTATGTTAGATGGTGTATCTGTGATGTTCTAATCTCTGAAATCTTTAGTTGATTCTGCCACACACAAAAGGCCTATTGAGCATTTTTTCTGTCTTTCCTTTTGAAATAGAAAAAGTAGAAAATCCACATTTGTTTAAATGTCATCGAGGAGGTGAGTGAAGAATCTTAAGATTTAGAGCAAGAAAAAGAAACTCAGGTGAGCCGGAAGTAGGAGCAAGAGATGGCGAGAGAAATATCTTTTCCTTAGGATGTAGCGGAATCTTTGGGGACAGCATGGACTTTCTACAAGGTTTAAAAATGGGACTATTGCTCAGTCTTACTGTAAGGTGACCAATCATCTCAGTTTGCTCAGCACTGAAGGCTTTCCAAGGATGGGCACCATCAGTGCTGAAAAGTCCCAGGCAAATTGAAATGGATGGTTTGTTGTTGTTTAGTTGCTAAATTGTATCCAACTCCTTTGCCATCCCATAGACTGCAGCTCCTCAGGTTCTTCTATCCACGATATTTCCCAGGCAAGCATACTGGAGTGGATTGCCATCTCCTTCTCCAGAGGATCTCCCTGACCTAGAAATTGAACCTGTGCCTCCTGAATTGGCAGGCAGATTCTTCACCACTGAGCCACCAAGGAAGTCCAAGATGGATTATCTTATCATGGTCATAAAGGACAGAAAGCCGCCAACCTACAATCCTGTGTCACAGATGACACACGTACGGCACCTAACACAGAGTATCTTGAATTGTCAATTATCATTCTCTTTGTAAAATATGTGATGAAAAGACAATATAAATAACATTTCTTCATTTTGGTTCAAAAAACCCACACACCTGATCTATAACTTAAATCTGCACTCCTCCCCTAATAATTGCCTAAAAAGATTTTAACCTTAAAAATTACCCTGGTAATTCATTTGGTGCATTTTTTGTCACTTTCCTTTTAGGGTCACCTTTGAGTCACTGATTCTCATCTGGTAGCGATTTCTACCCCCTTCCCCTCAAAGACATTCTGTTACTGTCTAGAGAAGTCCACGACTGTCACAACTCATATGAGGGGATGGCCACTGGGATTCAGTGAGTAGAGGTCACGAAGCTGCTAAACACCTTGTGATGTACAAGACAGCTCCCCAACAATAATACCATCCCAACAAAGAATTTTCTGGTTAAAAAAAAAAAAAAAAAAGAAGTAAATGATTCTCAAGCTGAAAACCCCTGATTTAGATCCTAATTTTTTTTTTTTTTTCTTTTTTATCATAGTGTTGGAAAATTCTTAGCTGGGACATGAGGATTTGATATTTGAAAACCTTCAAAATCATTTGAAGGGAAAGTGAAACTGTGAAAGCTTGTTTTGAAAAGCACCCTTTCCATGCCAAACACAGAGCAACGGCAGGTAAAATAATGTTAAAACATCAAAAGAAGTGTCTGTAAACACAAGATAAAAATCTTTATGGACCAGAAATGGAATAGAAACACACAGCTGTAGCCCGGGCTTGTGGGATCTGGCTCCGAAAGCAAACAAAGGCAGCCAGAGTTCAATTCTGCAGGGAAACAGGATCCCCAAAGCCCTGTGCTGGCAGAGGACCAGAGCCAGATTCAATTCTGAGAGCAGGGAGGCAGTGGTTGTTGCAACATTCCAGGAGAAAGAGAAAACCTCTTGCTGCACCTTTATGCTACAGCTTTTATGAGAGCCGTATGTGTCAGGATAGCCTAGAATATGTTGTTGATGAGCAGCTCCCAAACCTATAGGTGTAAAGCCATGAAGGCTTACATCTGCTCAGCTACATGTGCATCATAGGCTGATAAGGAGCCTATGCATATTGCAGTTTGTCATTCTAGACATAGGCTAACAAGAAAGCCACCATTTGCGTATGTCCTGACATCCTGATGAAGTGAAAAAGGACTCTAGAAGTCTGGTATCACTGAATCTATGCACTGGCCTGGCAGGGAAACACACCACTTCAGACCAAAAGTTGCTGGCCAACTAAGGATGACTGTTGGCTTCCCTGGTGCCTCAGATGGTAAAGAGTCTGCCTGCAATGTGGGAGACCCAGATTGGTTCCCTGGGTTGAGAAGATCCCCTGCAGAAGGAAATAGCAACCTACTCAAGTATTCTTACCTGGAAAATTCCATGGACAGAGGAGCCTAGTGAGCTCTAGTTCATGGGGTCCCAAACAGTCAGACAAGGCTGAGCGACTAATACAACAATGATGATGTTAGTTACTTCCCTGGTGGCTCAGACGGTAAAGTGCCTGTCTACAATGTGAGAGACCTGGATTTGATCCCTGGGTTGGGAAGATTCCCTGGAGAAGGAAATGGCAACCCACTCCAGTACTCTTGCCTTGAAAACCCCATGGACAGAGGAGCTTGGTGCAGGCTACTATGCATGGGGTCGCAAAGAGTCGGGCACGACTGAGCAACTTCACTTCACCAAGCCTGAAGAAATACAGTTCTATCATGTGCTGGAAAGAGGATCAACTACACTAGTGAATGCCACAAGCTGTTTATTTACATTCTAAGAAGCAGCATAAAAAGCCAAGAAGAACCCAGTCGCCAGCCAACTTGCTTGCTTGATCATTGACCACATCTCTGATAACTCCCGTTTCATAATAGCTTAGAAACAGCTATCAAATGAGATCTGGGCAAAAGGAGAGGGCTGTTGATGAGGCTAAGAAGAAGCCAACTATGTTCCACTTATACAGATAGTGAAGAGTGAAGAGAGAGAAAGAAAATACCACCCCCTCCCTTAAGATCAGTTCAGTTCATTTCAGTCGCTCAGTCATGTTCGACTCTTTGCAACTCCATGAATCACAGCACGCCAGGCCTACCTGTCCATCACCAACTCCCTAATCTCAGTCTCAAAGCACATAGCAATGTTTGCGTTTCTCCTCCTTTTGGACAAATGGTAGGATTTCACAACCTTGCTCTCTTATAGTTAAGGCTGGCCTTTGAAGAGAAGGCATGTGTTTCAATTCTGGATTGAAGATCAAAGAGCTGGTGTACGATGTTCCTTTCTTTCCTCCGCAGAAACAGGTATTTTGCAAATATCACAGGGTCTGATAGCCTAGTATCTGAATGTGGATAATGTAGAGTGGATCTCCCTGTAGACTTGTGATGGACATATAGCTTAAGTGAGTTGTTTACCTGTATTGTTTTAATCCACTGAGATTTTGATGCTATAAAATTTTGATAAATTTTGCAGCAAATTTATCTTATCCTAATATAGTAGTTATTCAAGAAGTATTTATTGAGTGCTTAGAAAATCTTAGAGCTGGTAAATGTTAAGCTGGATTTTAAGAGTGTAAAATGTAAACTAATGAAGATCATGGCAGCAGACATTCTAGAGTCTCTGACTAGCAGAGGTGGAGCGCTAGCACAATGCCAGGGTAATAGAACAAACAAGGGTGCTTTGTTTGGGTGTGCAGGTAGAGATCAGCTGGAAAGGAAACTTCATGGGAGAAGAAATAAGATGTAAATTGCAACAGATAGGGAGGAATCAGTTAATAGAGAACTTTTCTTTAGAGTCTGAAGAATTTGAATCTTGCCTTCTTGAGAATAATTTAGGTTATTTTGGAGATGAGTGCCACGTTGAGAATATTAGTTGTTTTTAATGATGATTACTCTAACAGTCATATTTAGGATGGTTTTGGTAGTGGAGAAGTAGGCAAAGAAATTATTATAAGCTAAATGTGAAATAAACAGCTTAGTTTTGATGTGGATATTTTATATTTCAGGTATATTTCAGGATAGTGGGAATGATATAAATTTGAGAGTGACTGACAAAAGGGAATATTAAAAAATGTTTTGATTAGTATAAATGAGAAAGTTAGAAGGGGGGCAAGTTTAAGAAAATCAGTCAAAATCAGAATCAGAGTCACACACCTGGAAAATGGATAAAGCGTTTGGATTGCTGAAGAAGACAACAGATTGAACGATAGATTTTCAGGCTGGGAGAGCATTTCATAGTGATATGATATCCCAAATGCAGTTGCAATTCTATGGCTTATATGGGAGGCTAGCCTTGAAGATGTAGATTTACTTTCAAACATTCCATATATTCCATTGGTGTGGTTCATATTCACTAGACAGGTGAGCAATAGTTTTGGTGACTCACTTATGCAATACTCAGCAAAGGTACGAGCAATGCCAAGTTTGTAATTATGTTGTTAGATTTATCACTGATAGGCTTTAGAGTTTCAGTATTAAAAAAAAATGGCTACCATGCAGATAAAGGAGAAAAAGGATTGCCAAAATATATGGATTTTTACAATTTATACTTGCTCCTTTTTACCCAGCTTTAAGGAGCTTAACTCTCAGCTACAGAATTGGCTTCAGGCTGATCCAAAGAACAAATAAGAACTTACTGTGGGAGATGATCTGTTTTTATTAGCTCCTTTAAAGATTTTAGGTTATGTATGTGCATTTTGAAGTCCAGTCTCTATAGTTGCTGCTTTTGAAAACTTTTGATCTCTTTTAATTCAAGACTAGATTTACTGTCATTATGAGCATCCAGAAATAGGTTGTACTTAAGGGAATTTATATTTGAGTTCACAAATGTTGAAAAGATGAATATTTTCTTCTTGGGTCATGGCATTTTATGATATTTGTTGCTTTGGTGAGATGCTCAAAAGCACAGTGTTAACTTTATATAAAATACAGAATACAAAATAGCATAGTCTTAAAAGTGCTTCCTGTGAACTTAACAGCATAGAACTAATCAAGAAGCAAGCAACTAATCCATACGGATTTTGTTAAATGCTAACAAAGGAACCAGCATACATACAGGCAATATATGGCAATCAGTGTTAAAGTCTTTTTAAATTATGTTCATTATATTTTTATTGGATCAAAACACAAAGCAATTTCCACTTTAAGATTTCGGAATCTTGACAAATGCTGCACAGTCTTACGTGTTAGTCACTCAGTTGTGTCCAACTCTTTGCCATCTCTTGGTCTATAGTATGCCAGGTTCCTCTTTCCATGGGATCCTCCAGGCAAGGATACTGGAATGGTTGCCATTTCCTTCTCTAGGGGATCTTCCCAATCCATGGATTGAACCCAGATCTCCTGCATTGCAGGCAGATTCTTTACCATCTGAGCCACCAGGGAAATTCATACTAAGTTCAAGCTAAATTAAATGTTGCTGACAATACCATGTTAGCTAAATTATTTGAAGTTAAATAATAAAGTGCCCATGATGGAATGTATATTAATTTTGCTTTTGGAAAGAAAGGTATTTCTGACACAATGATTATAATTTAGTGAAGAAAAAATTCTAAACTATAAAATCTAAAAAAGAAAAAAGTAAATCATGTACAATCCAAGTATTTAGGATTCCTAATTCATTTTTCCGAGTTTTTATATGTTTTAAATTATACAACGGTTTCCCAAAATGTTTCTACTTGTTAATACTGTCTTCAAACAGTGAAAACTTCTTGAGGATTACATGTATTTTTCTCTTCAAATTTTCAAAAGATATATATTTAACCATCAGGTGATTGAAATGCTGCTAGACCCAGATGGACCAGATTCTGCTCCTCCATAATCCTTTAAAAATTATCCTATTTACATATGGTCTGGGGATCTGTTAGGGGAGTTTTAAACTATTAAGAAACAAGTGCTTAAGCCATGTCTGAAAGCAGATGCTTGCACAACTGATGGCTAATTTCTCATCCTATGTGGGAGAATTCTTTGCGTGTGACATAGGATGAGGAACAAGCCAGATGATCTCAAAACAACATCACTGGAACATTTAAACTCCATGAAACATTTATTTCCAAAGGGAGATTCTGAACACTGTGGAATTTGTTTTTTCTCCTTTGTGGGGCAAAGAAAACACTTTCCTTTTTCTCCTTTAAAGTTTTAAAAAGCAACTAGAAAGAAGCCATGTGTGTTTTTTCTAGTAGTATCATTTTCTGATAGCTGAGACATGCCTAAGTTTCACACTACAGTACTACAGAAAGAACATTATTGTTGTTATATTTCAGGTATGCTCAGGATTGAGGCTTCACGGTGGCCAAGGGAGGAACTTGAAAAATGTTATGCCAACAAGAATTACTGTGAAAATCAAGAATCTTTCTGATAGCTTAATGAGGTTCTCCATTTTGAATCATAAAAGAAATATGGAACTTTGTTGAAACAGGGTGGAAATACCAATCACTTTTTTGCTGTTAACCTAAACACCTATATATTTAGATGCAGAAGCACTCTGGCTCCAGCTGGTTGTCATGGTGATTGGGTAGAAATTGCCAGGATTCAAATCTTAAAATGCAGAAGAGTGATGATTACTTCTTAACCAAAATTCACTGATATAGTAGTTTAAAGTAGCTAAAAATATTAAATCATAACACTGTGAAATAGTTACTCTTCTTCATTTTTAAAATTAGTTTATTTATTTTAATTGGAGGCTAATTACTTTACAATATTGTAGTGGTTTTTGCCATACATCGACATGAATCAGCCATGGGTGTACATTGTGTCCCCCATCCTGAACCCCCCTCCTACGTCTCTCCCCAGCCCATCCCTCCAGGTGTCATCCCAGTGCACTGGCCCTGAGTGCCCTGTTTCATGCTAATAACTCTTATCCTTGCTTTAGAGAGAAGGAAGCTCCTTCTTATAGCAGTTAAGTGACTTGCTTAGGTTCTAAGGTCAGAAACCAGCCAGGCAGTATTTAAATTGGGCAAATCAGCTCCATAATCTCCATTTCTAATCAGCATGCATGCGCCTCTCAGAAGAAACCTGCAGGATATCATGCAGTCACAATTATTAGGGTTCCTACTACATCAAGGCTGCATATTGTGACTCTGTTTATTTAAATTATATGCAGAGTACATAATGATAAAAACTGGGCTGGATGACTCACAAGCCAGAATCAAGATTGCCAGGAGAAATGTCAACAACCTCAGATGTGCAGATGATACCACTCTAGTGGCAGAAAGTGAAGTGGAACTAAAGAGTCTCTTGATGAGGGTGAAAGAGGAGGTGAAGAAAAAGCTGGCTTAAAATTCAACATTCAAAAAACTAAGTTCATGGCATCTGGTCCCACCATTTCATGGCAAATAGATGGAGAAAAAGTAGAAATAGTGGCAGATTTTAACTCCTGGGCTCCAAAATCAATGTGGATAGTGACTGCAGCCATGAAATTAAAAGATGCTTGCTCCTTGCAAGAAAAGCTATGACTAACCCAGACAGTATATTAAAAGGCAGAGACATCACTATGCCAACAAAGGTCCATATAATCAAAGCTACAGTTTTTCCGGTAGTCATGTACAAACGTGAGATTTGGACCCTAAAGAAGGCTCAGCACCAAAGAACTGATGCTTTTGAATTGTGGTGCTGAAGAAGATTCTTGTGAGTCCCTTGGATGGCAAGGAGATCAAACCAGTCAACCCTAAAGGAAATCAACTCTGAATATTCATTGGAAGGACTGATCCTGAAGCTCCAATAGTTTTGTCATCTGATGTGAAGCACCAATTCACTGGAAAAAAAACCCTGATGCTGGGAAAGATTGAGGGCAGGAGGAGAAAGGGGTGACAGAGGGTGAGATGGTTGGATGGCATCACCAACTCAGTAGACATATGTTTGAGCAAACTCTGGGAGATAGTGAAGGACAGGGAAGCCTGGCATGCTGCAATTCATGGTATCACAAAAAGTCAGACATGACTTAGAAGTTAACAACAACTGCTTCATTCATCATCTTTGAAAGCTGATACTTTTCCCATTAGTTCCTGGGCTTCTCAGGTGGTGCTACTGGAACAATCTATCTGCCAATGCAAGAGACAAGAGAGATGTAGGTTTGATCCCTTGGTGGGGAAGATTCCCTGCAGTAGAGAATGGCAACCCACTCCAGTGTTCTTACCTGGAAAAATCCATATGGAGAAAATTGCAGTCAAATAATATATAAAGTTTCTTCATTTTTGATCAATGTGAAGAAAAGAATGTCATTTTTTCCTGGTTAACAAAGACAACTGAGAATGTGGTAAGCTGGACTGAGAATTCATCATTCAGGAATATTTACATAAGGAAATATTGTCTGTATAGAGAAAAGTTGTTTTGAAATAAGTGTTAAGTCTTGAAATGATTGAATTATCTAAGGGAAAATAAGAAATTATGAAGTCTATTATGTTGGTGATAATCTTGACAGAATCTTATCTGTTATCATTTATAGGCCAGTGGGAATGATTTCTGATGAGTTGCCATAAATATTACCACACATATATACATACTGTACTTGTGTATATGCTGACACACAATCACTTATGTAGCTAATTTAATACAACATTTTCTAATTAACTTTTATGGGAAAATTCTGTGACAGAAACTTTATTCTCATGAATATATTATGTTGAGTGTTTTGGTTCCAAGGACTATAGTCTGAATCTTTGTGGCTCTTGAAGTCTTACCAGAAAACAATATGATTTTCAGCCTCGCTGAATATGTCATGCTTTCAGCAATCATGCTATATATGAAGCCACTGGTTTAACTGTTTCAAAAACAACTCTGGATTGAGAAACGATTTACTGGATTGAGAAATGACTTACTCAAATGAAGTCCATAATCTCATGAAAATTGCCCCAAGTATCAGGTGAATGATGTCTAGATAATTCTGTAGCTACTAAGTAGCTACTTAGCTACTCCAGTAAACTAAGGATGCCAAAACATATATAATATTGTTCAACAAAGAAGATTCATTGTATTTTTTTTTTAAGAAGCAAAGTCCCTGTTCTCCTCAATCAATGCAGCTTCTCAAAAGTAGCAGGAAGAAATCATTCTAATTCTCCTTGAAACTGAAGGAAGGAAAGGATAGGACATGTATGTACCAACTTCTGAAAATTGTTTCCTGGGAGATCTGAAACATGTTTGTTCTAGAATACTGAAAATAAAGTGTCTATAGATGAAACAAATGTGATCCAGAAATACTTAGCTTGAAAACAGAAATCATAATTTGAAATAAGTGAGTGTACATTATCTACATTACTTATCAATAGAAGCAGATGTGGGAAGGGGTGTTTGGTGTGACAGGGGTGTTGGAAGGTGGGGGCTTTATTGTGATGCTGCAGGAACCTATTTTCTGCTTGTTTCTCAATTGCAAAGTTCTTCTGATGCAAAAGTTCTCATCACAGCATCTTGAGATAACACAGAAGCTGTTGCTGAAGAAACTTAACGCCCTAAAATTAAAGAAAGATGGAGGAGTGAAGACCACACAAATTGAAGGAGAATAATTCTGTGGTTTTAATATTTAGTGACAGGAATTTTGCAGAGAAAATGAGAAGAAGCCACTCCCTGCCCACCCTCAAGAATAGAATTAATAAAATATGTTAGCAATATACACAACTGGAAAACTCATAAAACTTCAGAAACAGAAGAATCCAGCTCAGAGATCATTCATCTAACAATACCAGAGACAGCGACTCAATTTTAACTTACTAAAGAAGAAATTAGAAATCAGAACCCTATAACATATGATCAGAAGTTTGTGATATATAATTTTTCTTGCCTAACCTGCAGTACAGTCCATGTAGTTCTCTTTTAATTGTGTGCTGTTCAGAGGCCAGACAACATTCAGACGGCACTCTTAGAAGGGATAATTGAAGAGAGCTTTATGAAGGGGCTATTTACAAAGTGCGGTAAAGGCCTGGGGAACCCACACTGCATGATTAAGCATAGTGGTTGTACCAGCTGGACAGTTACCAGACCCATTGAGAAGGGTCGTTGGGGGAGAGTGACCTCAGCAGGAGAGGTGGCTCTCATTAGAAAAAAATCAGTGGTGTCTGTTCCAGGGTCCACAGGGAGGCAGCTTAAGGAATAAATATCCAATGTGGATTTTCCCCTCTGATCTCTTAGCTGTGCCTCCCATTGCCAAATAGAATCCAGAAGGAAAGGGAATTTGGTTGATATACTAAGAAGAAGTGTGGCTACCCAATGTTAAAACAAGGGGGTGGACAAGGTCAAGAGCAGATATGGAGAAGAGAATCTTGAGCACATTCAAAAATCATTTTTTGCAGTTTTCATGCCTTGGCCTAAGACAGAATTCGTGGGGGAAATCCAGTGGGGTCAAGAGCCTGGTACTCAGAACACGGAAACCCAGTCATCAGCAACTGTTACAGAAAAATTACTTTAACAAGACTGTTTCTTCCTAGGTGAACTTCAAGGGGCATTTTTTAGGCCCTACAAAAATATGAATTCAGCCTTAAGTATTCTGAGAAAAGATGTCCAGTTCTGAGATCTCTGAGATCTTTTTTTTTCCTTCTTCTTCTTGCAGTTTAACTAGCACAAAAAATTCTTAATTTGGTTGCTTTAAAAGAATCGTATGCTTGAGCCAATAGATGCCTTCATTTAGACTGCCAGGTAGAAAAGTTAGAGTGTAAAAGGTATTTTTTTTTAATTATTATGAAATAATCTCTGGGGTCCCATGTGTATGTGCACATATATTTTTAAGCAGAGTAACTAATCAGGTCCTCTGCCCTAAGGGAAATTTACTTGGAAAGTACAATCTGTTCACTCTTAATATCTTTTTAAAGGTAAAATGTGACCAAAAATTCTGTATGAAGAGTAGAGATACAAGTACCACTGTCTTGACCAAAAAAAAAATTCTCTTACTTTTGTAAAGACTATGTCTTTATGAGCATTTATCAAAGATACACAAAAGTCCCTGAGAATTCAAAGTGTGATCTTTTAAATCGATCTTATCCTAGAAGTTGAGAGAGCATTTTATCAGTCACTTCAAGAAATGAGAAATTTCAAACAATATGTGAAATGATCTTTTCCTTTTTTTTGTTCTGACTCTAGATTCATGTTAAAAAGATGAGACAACTTGAGTCATGCGTCTCCTCCATGCTCATCACTTTCAGATGGTTCCTGACTCTTGGGTAGAGAGTTTTTACCATCTCCAGCCAGAGAAACACACAGAATAGTTTCTACGTTATATGCTGATGGTTTTTCAGCAGCTTCAGGGAGTTCTCTATTTTCTTGCTTGGTTGAAACAGACATGATGTTCTTTCTACCTGACAACAGCAAAGAGCAGCACTTGTTCCCATGTTTTCAAAATACAACTGACACAATTTTAAGCCTTGCAGGCCTGAATACTTGCAGAAGAAGGTTGAGAAGTTCAGTCTTTTTCCTGTGATTAATAATGCTTCACATCTTGTGTGCTCAGTTGCTCAGTTGTGTCCGACTCTCTGTGACTCCCCAGGCTCCTCTGTCCATGGAATTTTCCAGGCAAGAATACTAGAGTGGGTTGCCATTTTCACATCTTAGCCTCGTATCTATCCCCTAAAGAAATCATTTTATGGGTCTTCTCAGGTATAGTGCAATCACAGTGATATTCACTAGATTTAACCTGATTTCCTTTTCATGCAGGAAGTGTGTATAGTTGTATAAAAATAGCATCTGCTATTACCTAGAAATAGCCTCAGTATCTGAATTGATGCCAAATCAGAGCAAGAAAGTAAAATATGGCCACAAGTTTACTTTTAGTCTTGATCTAGGATGGCCTTGGCCTGCAGCAGTTTGAAGTGGGGCTTCAGTTCCCGGCCAGATACTGAAGTCAGGCTTCAGCAGTGAGGGCGCTGAAGCCTAAGCACTAGACCAGAGGCCAGTGACATGGTCCTTGGCCTTTCAGCTTTAGAGAAATGAATTCCCACAAAGACAAATAGTGACGAAAAGTGTTTATTAGGAGGAAATGTAGTGCGTATGGATAGACACACTAACAGAATCCGAGTCTCGCCCTCATGGTAGTTTGAGTCACTTTTATGGGGCATTTCTTCTGGGTTTCCTCTGGCCAGTCATCTTGCTTTGCCTGTTTCTGAGTCTGTATTTGATATATCTCAGGCCCCTCCCATATGTTGGATGCATACTTTAGCCAAGACGGATTCTAGCAAAGAGGCCCATGGGTAGATTGACATCACTTGTTTTTTGCCCTCCAAGGAAACTCTCTGTGCATGTCTAGTTGGGAACATCTCCTTGACCTCGAGAATGAGAAATATGTGGTCTCTATCTTTTATCTGGGCAGGGTTCAACTCCTCTCTCGCTTTTGCTGTTTTGCAATATCTGTCCATAGGGGACAAACTCTAGCTGCTTAGTCTGGGTCCCATCTATTTCTTGCTTCAGTCTAACCTCAGCTTTAAAGAAATCGCTTTAAATTATGTATTGATATATAGTTGTAATAGAAAATAATTGTAATACTGAGGTTTTTTGGGGGGGAGGGGGAGGAGCTTGTTTTTGTTTTTCTCCCAGGACCTGAGAAAAATTACCTGTACTCTGTCTCTTCTTTCTGCAGGGAAGTGAGGCTGTTAAAACATGGGTTAAGAGTGGAGCTCACAGCAATGCCTGAAATTTGTGATTCCAAGCCAAGCATGTGACCAAGCTACAATGATTTCTTCTGAACTTGAGCAGCCAGTTTCCCCACATGGTAACTTAGAAAACACGTAATCTGAAGAGTACAGCATAGGTTTCTTTCATAAGATTTAATGGAGGCTTAGTTTATTTGGACAGGCGATGTAACTAGAAGAGAAAACACAAAGGTTGGAGCAAGGCATGCCCATGTGGAGGCTGCCTCCTCTGCAGGTTAAAAATATGTGTGATGATGTGAAGTGCAGGCAGCTTATAAGTGATGAGGAGAGTATATTCACTAGTAAATCAACTCCTAGAGTCTTTGTAAAGCATTTATGAGAGCCATTAAAGCCTTCAGGTTTGTTTTTTTTTTTTTTTTAATGACACAATACAGTTTTCATCCTTACTCAAGGTCTCACAATTAATGAGTAATGGTGGTGGCGGTGGTTAGTCACTGAGTCATGTCCGGCTCTTTGTGACCCCATGGACTGTAGCCTGCCAGACTTCTCTGTCCATGGGATTTCCCAGGTACAAATATTGGAGTGGACTGCCATTTCCAGCTCCAGGGATCTTCCCGACCCAGGAATTGAAACCAGGTCTCATGCCTTGCAGGTGGATTCTTTACCAACTGATTCATAAGGGAAACTCTAAATGAATAATACCAGAAAGCATATCTCCTGACCTTTTTTCAGTGACCCTTCTATTAGCTTCAGTACCAGTTCTCTAGGAATTTGATTTGTGGGCAAGTCCAGGAGAGAACTGGAGAATTTGGAGGGTAGCTTTGTTTATTTGGGATCGCTTACCTTCAGCTGTCTGGTCTGATAAGCCGATACAAAGGCATATTTTCTGTCTTCCTCCAGAAGCATGGCATCTGATTATTCCTCTGGCTGTCATAATGACATGATATGTTTAAGAGGTAGAATTGAAAATGGAAATTATTCAGTGTGTCATGTGGTGAAAGAGAAGTAAAGGACATCAGTTAAATGGTCAGCAAATTCAGATAACTTTTTGTGAACTTGGGGTGTTGATAATTTAAAATTTAAGTAAAGCATCAGCAAATATATTTGTTGTTGTCTTTTAGTATTATTCCACACATTTAGACTTGGGGCAACTGCATTTGCTCTCTCCCCTTTCCTCTCTTTCTTTCCTTCATGGCATAACAAATGCTTTAAGTCTTAATTGTAATAGAAAGATTCAACCTTATATTTAACTTGAATAATAATTTTAATGAAAAACATTTTTAACATGTCACATTGCATCTTAATTTAGTACATTGCATTGGAAACATATTTTTGAGGTAGCATTTCTTATTCTAAAAGCCCTACAGCTTACCAAAGAGAATACATGAGTATTCAATGTCCTCTGCTCTTAATAAGAAGCCAGGAAAACCAACACTAATACTATTACAGTGATGACTATAACAGACTTTGTACTGATTGAAGTATTGGCTTGCTATAAAGGGAATCTCTTTTATTCTGTCCAGTTCACCTTATCTGGATGAAACATATTGATATATTTTTCTTTAGAATTTGTTTCAGCTTGCTCACCTTCTCCCTGTATCCTTGGCACATACTTCAGATTACTTATAAAGCATTGTATTAAGAAAATACCATGATAAAAAAAAAAAAAAACTTTTAAATAAGGTATAACTCAACAGAGTAAAGAGTGGACCATTTTATGAACTGTTACAACTGTGTAACCACCTCCCACATCAAGCTAAAGAAATATCCATAGTTCCAGAAAGCTCCCTTGAGCTTCTTCACAGTCTCATTCCCAGAAGATAACTACTCTCTGACTTCTGCCATCATAAAATTTGTTTTGCCTGCATTTGAATTTTCTACAAATGGAATCATATCATCTTACTCTTCTGTGTCTGGTATTATTTGCTTAGTATTGTGTCTGTTAGATGATTTTTAAGAGTTAAAAGCAGAGATATCACTTTGTGGACAAAGATCTGTATAGTCAAAGCTATGCTTTTTCCAGTAGTCATAGCTGAGTGCCAAAGAATTGATGTTTTCAAATTGTGGTGCTAGAGAGTGCAAGACTCTTGAGATTCCCTTGGATTGTAAGGAGATCAAACCAGCCAATCCTAAAGGAAATCAATCCTGAATATTCACTGGAAGGACTGATGCTGAAGCTCCAATACTTTGGCCACCTGATGGGAAGAGTTGAATCATTGTGATGCTGGGGAAGATTGAAGACAAAAGGAGAAGGGGGAAGAAGAGGATGAGATGGTCAGATAGCATCACCTACTTAATGGACAGGAATCTGAGCAAACTCCAGAAGATAGTGAAGGACAAGGGAGCCTGGAATGCTGCAGTCCATGGGGTCACAAAGAGTTGGATACGACTAAAGCTACTTAGTATGCATGCAAGCTTTAATATACTAACCTTTCTGAAAGTGTCAAATGTGAGTCGCAAAACCACTATAAAAAGATTGCTCACTTAGCTGTGAGATCAAGTTGATAGTTATCTTCACTTTGTAATGGTTAATATAAAGGAAACCTGCTTCAGACCTTCACATTCACCTACTGACCTCTGCCTCACACCCATATTACAGAATGCACATGTGTGTGCGCTCAGTTGCTCAGTCACATCTGGCTCTTTGCACCCCACGACCTGTAGCCCACCAGGCTCCTCTGTCCATGGGATTCTCCAGGAAAGAATACTGGAGCTGCCATGCCCTCCTCCAGCGTACCTTCCCAACCCAGGGATTGAACCCATCTCTTATGTCTCATGAGTTGGCAGGCAGGATTTTTACCTTTAGTCCACCTGAGAAGCTCCACAATACAGAATAATTACACCTAATTAAATGGCAACCCACTCCAGTACTCTTGCCTAGAAAATTCCATGGATGGAGGAGCCTGGTGGGCTACAGTCCATGGGGTCACAAAGAGTCGGACACAACTGAGTGATTTCAGGATGATGAACTACCAGTTACATCAAAATTCTAGAAAGACTACTTAAGGCTTCAGCTTGACACAGGTTGAATCACTACAAGTGCTCAATTAGCTCAAAATTATTTTGATCATTAGGTTAAACAGTAAAAATTTAAACTGAGCTTATGTGATTGAGATGGTTAATTTTATGTGTTAACTTGGCTACATGGGTGTTTAGATATTTGGTCAAATATTCTGGGCATGTCTTTGAGGATGATCATGAAAAAGATTGATATTTGAATTGGTAGGGTGAATAAAGCAGATTAACCTCCCTAATCTGGGTGGACCTTCTTCAATCAGTTAAAGGCCTACATAAAACAAAAAGGCTGACCTGCCTGTGAGTAAGAGAATTCCTTCTGCCTGACAACTTGAGCTGTATCATTTCTCACCTTTCTGGATTCAAACTGAAACATCAACCCTTCTTGGGTCTCAGGTCTGCTGGTTCTCTGGACTGGAACCACACCACCAGCTATCTTGAGTCTCCTTTTTGCCTGTTTGCAGATCTTGGGACTTTGTATACTTCCATAATCTTGTGAGCCAATTCCTTATAATAAATCAGTCACCCTCTGTCTCTCTCTCCACACATGCACATTCTGCTGGTTGTTTCTCTGGGTAAACTTGACGAATACAATTTTGGTAGTAAGAATTTGGTTCTAGGACAGAATTTTAGGTTTGAGGTTTCTAAATTGATGCTGGGGTTTCTGACATTGGCTCTCTAATCTGATTAGATTTAAAGACACCAGTAGTTCTCTAGTAGTAAAAAGAGCTCTGAGATTCCATGGTGAACTATGAAAATGGAGATACACAAAGCATTGCTACTGAATACTCCTAATCAACCACTTAGGAGAAGCAAAGGATCTGGGTGACTGTATTTACAATACTTTTCAAACGTTTTTGGCAAACTAATAAATATAATGAGATAGACTGGTTGCTCCTAAAGTTGCTAGGCAAAATGAGGGAAGAAAAGGATGAGCTCAGGAATTTGAATTCTCAATTAAAGAACAGAAATAATCTTAAGACTTTTATGTGTGCCTTAAAGGAGATCCTTATTTCCTAGCTTTAGGATTGAAATGATTGAAAATGAAACCCAGAATCTCAGCATGACTGGCTGAATCACAATACAAGTTGAATTCTTATCTTTGTAGTGTGTCTACTGTTAAAGTGTGGACATTGATTAGAAAGAAATAGTATCCTAAATTTAAAATGAGGACATATGGGAAGAGTGATGAGGTTGAAACATTGAGTCCCTAAATTCTGATGAGTCTTTTTTGTCAGAAAAAGCTACCACCACTCCACCCTGAGGGAGTTAACTCTGTATTGTCTGCAAAACCTATAAAGGTCTCCCTCTCCTAATTCAGTTGCCATGTAATGTGCAATGCCACATCTCTTATGGACCCATCGCTACTTTGCTTCCATGAGTTTCTCTGGAGAACCCTGACTAACAGAGTAGTTGAAATTATTTGGAAGACTATATACAACACTCTGCTATGTTTCTTTAGATTGGCTAATAATGCACAGTAAGCTGCAATATCAAAACAATGTCCTGAACAATATTAGCAGAAACTCACCAAACTGGACTACAGAAGAAATTACTTTTCTAAAGAAAATCACAAATTATATTGGAAATTCCCTACCAGTCCAGGGGTTAGGACTTGGAGCTTTCATGGCAGGGGGCAAGTTTGATCCCTGGTCTGGGAAATAAGATTTCATAAGCTGTGCAGCATGCCCAAAGGTGTGTGTGGGGGGGGGCGGGGGCGGAATATAAAGGCTTCCCAGGTAGCGCTAGTGGTAAAGAAACCATCTGCCAGTTTAGGAGACATAAGAGACATGGGTTTGATCCCTGGGTCAGGACGATCCCCTGGAGGAGGGTATGGCAACCCAGTCCAGTATTCCTGCCTGGAGAACCTGTGGACAGAGGAACCTGGTAGGCTATAGTCCATAGGGTTGCAAAGAGTCAGACATGACTGAAGCAACTTAGCACAGCACAGAACGGAGAAAATTAGAAAGACATAATGGATCAAAATTAAAAGATATATTGTGTTCTTTCAGGAAGCATCTTTACACTTGTACCTAGTCAGGCTTTGCGTGAGATGAACTGAAATTCACTTGAATGGAGTAATGATTTGCATTGAAAAGCAAGGGTTGTATGTGATGAAAAGCAGAATGATTACTACTTATCCACCAAAGGATAAATTTCCACATTTGGAAGAGCCTTAGAAAAATTAAACTCAAAAAAGATTCATAGTAGAGAAGAGATAGATGTTGGTATTGAATTGGAAAGTGTCAATAAATTTAATGAACATTATTTTTTTATGAAAAGATCTACTCTCTGAAAATAGTCTTAAAAAGCTCTACGTTTGACTAATTAGAAAAGGAGCCTAGTTTGATTTAGGAAAAAAAGTCTTAATTATAGAGCTTTTGGAAGTAGACATTTTTCAAGGTAAAATTTTAAATCAGAGATGAAATTAATATTAAACAACAATTGGTAATACATAGAGCCAAGGACTACAGGATGGATGCTAGCTATAACTGGGGCGGAGTTCCATGGAACCCCTGCTCTGCTGGGTAATGATTCTGATTTAGGAAAATATCTGGGAAGCCCTGGAGAAGAAACAATATTGGAAAGGGGGCAAAGGTGAACATGGGGGCTCCAGGCAACCAGAATGAAAGGACATACATATTTTAGCTAGTGTTTTGGCCTTATCTGGGGTTAGTGGTTGAATGTCAGCTCTACCTTAACTTCACTGTTTACAGATCCTAGCTGGCATTTTCCCTTTTCATTAGATAAGGAGGAATCTCTAAAATTGAAACACTAGTTTGTTTTTGAACACCAAATTCTTTGAAGGAGTTTATTTACTTAGATTGACTAAAACCACACTCTATAACTATGTGTATTCTTTTTAAGCTTATTGGTCTCTTTTTTTCTATGTAGTATTAATATAAAGGAGAATCAATATAGAAACTAGTTAGAAAGTTAGAAAATGTTGTATTGTATCTAATGTTGTATTTATTTGATCATTCATTCATTCAAGGATGCATTTTTTCCTGCAACTATTCGCACAGTCCTTTGAGAAAAACATGACTGTCTCTTCAGCGTTGTTATTGCCGCAGTTATTTTAGAATATTTAATAGTCTATGTTTCCTAATCTCTTTTATATATAAAATATTTCTCTGGTTATTAGACTAGTATTTGTTCCACCTGGAAAATATACGGAAAGCATAGAAAGTTTTTGAGGATGTAATAAATACCGTTGCTAACACTTGATAATACTACTCGGTGAACTTTGAAATGTTTTTAGAAATAATATTGTAATTTAAATTGAATATAAGATTGTAACAACTTTTTGGCGTGGGCATTTCATGTGATGTCAAAAACAGCCAAACCATTATTTTAGCATCATATAATATTTCATAGTATAAATACTTTATCATTTACCTGACCACTCCTTTCATGTTGGACATATAAGTTATTATAAACAATACTATGACAAGTATATTTATGCATACATATGTGCATGCATTTGTGAATATTTACTTAGGAAGTGTTTTAATTACATTTAATTAGGAATGCTGAAACATTTAGGAATCTTGAAACATATTAAAAAATTAATTTCCAGAAAAGTTGTATAGAGTCCTATTATCTCTGATAGGTTATGATTATCCTTATCTTACTATAACCTCTCCAACTATTGCATATTATTACCAATAAAGCTAAAAAATAACCTTTGGTTTTTTGTTGTATGATGCTGATTAACCCTGATTTGTTTATTTTAAAAAGATGATTTTTGATGCTATGTTTTAATTCTTTTATTTTATCATTTTTGCTTTTATCTTATCATTTTCCAGAACAGCTCATTTCCTTGTTCTTCCTTTGTGTTCAATACAGTGAGTGATTTTTAAATTTTCCTCAATAAACCTAAGCTCTTTCTCAGGAAGATTGTTTTGCAATCTTTGTCTTAACTCTCTACTCCTTCATGCCCAGAATATTGAGACTGAATAGGTGAGTAGGTTACAAATCATCACCAAGTAATAAGATGTTTCATATTATGGTCTACTTTTCATAGTGTAAAATTCTTCCAGGTTTCCAAGTCTTGAAAAAGTAAGGGAAAAATGGGCTACTTTAACTTCAGCTGGGTTTTACGGAATATTTAAAGAGAAAATAAAATACAGTATTTATTTACTACTGCATTTGAAGATTTATGCACAATATCATTAGAGGAAACAAGAATGAAAGCAGACTCACAAAGACTACGAAGTATCATAAGAAAAATATTTGCATTCCAAAATATCTGGAGTACACTTGAGAAAATATTACATCTTCAATGTAGTGTTTATGCTCTTATTAACACATTACTTCAGAATACTTTGGTTCAGACTGGAATGCAACTGGATGCTTTTCTTTATGCTCTTGAGAAAAACAAATAGCAACCCCCCCAAAAATTTACATCATCTCTGATTTCTACCTTGTGCTTTAAATCTTATTTTTCTCTCAGTAATGACTGTTTGCCTTCCTTTCCTTCAGCCACATATAGATTGAAATAATGCTTTTTGTATTGGAATTTCCCTTTAACAGTAGAGATTCTGTCTCATTTAGAATTCCTTAAAATATTAATAGTCACCAAAACATGCTGAGGAAGGACATTTTGACACATAGATTTCATTATGACATGAAAAGATATTACTAGTTAATTTTCTTACAAGTTGCTGCTCTTTGAAACTTATGTTTATTAATTGATAATTTTTGAAAAAGTTATAGTAACAATATATAGTGAACATATATCAAACATTTATATCATAAATTAATAAAGGAAGTAGCAGGATGACAGAGTTGGTTTAAAAGAGCACACAAGAGACTAAAGTGTATAGCCAGTCAAAGAAAAATAGCTGAAAGAAGTCATCTATTGTAGATTCAAAACTGTTTAATGTTCTACAAGACAACAATATTATAACCTTTGTTTTTTCCCCTGCTGGATGGAAAGCATCTGCATCTCTACAGTTGTTAACATTTATTTGCAACTTATCCATTTTCTATAAGTTAAAATTCAGTTTTGCAAGATCTGATCTTTGTCCCCACAGCTGATTTGTGAAGCGCTTTAGGGTATAACTGACTTAAATAGTTTACAGAGTCTTCCCTGGTTTTCACTGGTAAAGACTGCCTTCCAATGCACGGGATGTGGATTCGATCCCACATGCCTTATGGCCAAAAAACTAAAACATAAAAAACAGAAGCAGTGTTGTAACAAGTTCAGTAAAGACTTCTAAAAAACTGTACCATGCTGTGCTAAATTGCTTCAGTTGTCTCTGACTCTTTGTGACCCCATGGACTGAATGTAGCCTGCCAGGCTCTTCTGTCCATGGAATTCTCCAGACAAAAATCCTAGAATGGGTTGCCATCCCTCCTCCAGGGGATCTTCCTGCTGCAGGGATCAAATCCGCATCTCTAACGTCTTTATCACCAGGGAAGCCCTTAAAAGAAAAATGATTCACATTAAAATTTTTTTTTTTTAAAGTAGTTTGTAACCTTATACAAGTCTGTTGTTGAAGGTCTGCTTATATTTTGTCTTTCTCTTGTTTTTTTTCCTCCTCCTATTTGCAACAAAAGAATTATCTCATAGTCCTTTGATGCTAAATATTAAATATCTGTGATCCCTTCATCTATGTGAATTAGTATAGAAAAAGTAGCCGAAAAAAACTGACATTTATTTTATAACTTCCTACTTAGTGCTCAGTGTCTGTGAGCACTAATTTTAAAAGGTTTTTCTAAGTTTCTCTTGATGTCCTAGTATTAATGACAATATAAATCTTAAGTTTCTTATTAAGAAAAAATGACAAACGTATCAAAATCATGAAAGCAATATTAGAAAGAACAAAATGTGTCAAAATGACTCACTTATATAGGTGATAAACTCTGCAGTAAAGGTTATCCCTGCTGATAACCATCCACGGTGGAAATAAATCCTATTTGAACTTGTTAAATTGGATCATAACCTGGCCAGAAAAGTAATTTCAGTCTGTAGACCATGCCCTCTGAATTTCATTTCAAGAAAAAGGTAACTGGGAAAATTATGGAAGGTTTCCACCTTATTGAAGCAGATTAAAGTTAGGGAAAATCACATCTTGAAAGTCATATTATTGATATGCACTTCATCCTTTAATTAAAAGTTCAAGATCTAAATTTTAGTAAAATATGCTCCCCACTTCAGATACCTATAAATAATTAAAACGTACTCCCTCCTGAGGCTTACACATCAGTGACACAAGAACATTCACAGGGGACTACCAAGGTGAAAGTGGACCATGTGATTCAAAGGTGATGACCCCCTAGATAGGTGGAAACAACAATCCTTGTCGTCAGGATTGGGAGGTCTGGGCTTCTTTTATTAGAGAACATAAGGATTTCCTTATACCTCACAAATAAAGACCCTTTATGTTGTCTTCTGAAAGGTCATCAGTGCTATTAATTCTTCATTGTGTCAGAAAGAAAAAATCAATTGAAATACAGTTGGTAATAATGAGAGGAAAGCCTTGGGGGACACCTGGAATTAATTCCACCCTTTTTTACCTTGCTGCTAACACAAATAATCTTGCCATCTGTCTCATCAGAAGAAAGAATGGGTGCCTTGTAGCTACTTACCTATCAGTAAAGTGTTAAAACAGAGGCTCCATCACTCAGCAGTAAGTGTCAAAACAATTAAATTATAGAAAGGGCAGGTTGGAGAAAGCTGACTTTTATGCTCCTCAGTTTGATAGTCTGGTTTTATATTTAAATGCATATGTAAAATGATGTATTTAGCAAAAAGGCTTTATCTTTTCTTTAAAATTAATAGTGACTTTTAATTATAATAAGATTTTCTTCTGAAAAAGCCTGAATAATTTTGTTTTTACAGCTCATTCTTATTAGGGTC
>SJYQ01003502.1:195860-215168 GCA_006410935.1 Redunca redunca
ACTTACAATTTGCATATGTTCCACGATTTAATGGAGAATATCTAAATCAAGTAAAAGGAGAGAATAGGGTTGTTGTAGAAATAAAAAATTAATTATGTCATTTTTTTAAACACCTTTACACATGTATTATATAATTGTTTAAGCTAGTGCTCCTAGCAGAGACAAAGAATTGCCGTTCTGCATAGCTGAATGGATTTATACTGCTAACTAGCGGAACATATAAATCTTTGAATTATAAAATTTATTACCTGAATTATATTGAGTTGGGAAAACTTGAGTTTCAAAGTCTTGGTGAAAGAGGAATGGTTACTAATAGAATATCATTTTGACTTTTTGAATTACCGGAAGTTCTCTATAGCAAAGCAGAAAGATAGAGTCATTAGTTTCACAAATCTTTTTTTTTTCCAGATACCCAATACTTTAAGGTACATTTTCAGAACACTCTTAAACTGTTCTGTTTTTGGTCTATAGTTCGTTTTTCCATCTCTACAATTTTTTTTCTCCATCTTTCTCTTGGTGTTTCAATATATCCAGCTTTTACTATGCACCGTTAAAATATGGTGGTTCAGACAGTGAAGAATCTACCTGCAATGCAAGAGACCCGGGTTCTGTCCCTGCGTTGGAAAGATCCCCTGGAGAAGGAATTGACAAGGCACTCCAGCACTCTTGCCTGGAGAATTCCAAGGACAGAGGAGTCTGGCAGGCTACAGTTTACGGGATCGCACAAGTGAAGGACTAACTTTCACTTTCAGTTAAAGTATCTTAAATTAGACGGAAGAATACTAAGAGAAGAGCCCAAGTTACTGTATCCTGGCTAGCTTCTTGACAGCATTAGAGAATGAATTCCATATACATTGGAGACATGAGACACATTAATGCCTGAATTTCCAACTACTTTGTTGAATTTAAAAGTATTAATTGGATTGTAAGTTTAAGAAACATTAAAACATCAGCTGGGAATCTTCAAAGCCAAATCATAATGTGCAAGCAAGGATTATATAATGTACAAGGGATATTTAGTGATTTCTTATGCATATATAAGTATGCATATGATGTATGATAAGAAGTGTACATATAAGAAGTATGCATACGAAGGCAGGAGGAGAAGGGGACAACAGAGGATGAGATGGTTGGATGGCATCACCGACTGCATGGACATGAGTTTGAGCATGCTCCAGGAGCTGGTGATGGACAGGGAAGCATGGCCTGCTGCAGTCCATGGGGTCACAGAGTTGGATGCGATTGAGGGACTGAACTGAACTATGCATATGTTTTTAATATCCCAGTGTATATATCAGTCAGGCTAGCCAATATCACCACCTCCTGTAGCTTTCTGTAACTTTGGAAGTCTAATTAAACTTTATTGTTACTTTAAATGTGTGTGCACGTGCACAGCGCAGCACTTTACTCACATACTCTGCAGCGTCAACCACTTTAAACCTTGACAATTTCCTAAACTTGGTATCAAGTAATGGGCGTTATTTTTTTGCCTTTTCTTACTGTTCGTGGGGCTGAGCACTTGCTCCTTGGAAGAAAGTTATGACCGAACTAGACAGCATATTAAAAAGCAGAGACGGTACTTTGCCAACAAAGGTCTGTCTAGTCAGAGCTATGGTTTCTCCAGTGGTCATGTATGGATGTGAGAGTTGGACTATAAAGAAAGCTGAGCGTCAAAGAATGAATGGTTTTGAACTATGGTGTTGGAGAAGATTCTTGAGAGTTCTTTGGACTGCAAGGAGCTCCAACCAGTCCATCCTAAAGGAAATCTGTCCTGAAAATTCATTGGAAAGACTGATGCTGAAGCTGCAACTCCAATACTTTGGCCACCTGATGCAAAGAATTGACTCATTGGAAAAGACCCTGATGCTGGGAAAGATTGAAGGCAGGGGGAAAAGGGAACAACAGAGGATGAGTTGGTTGGATGGCATCACTGACCCAATGGACATGAGTTTGAGCAAGTTGCTGATAGACAGGGAAGCCTGGTGTGCTGCAGTCTATGGGGTTGCAGTCAGACAAGACTGAGTGACTGAATTGAAATGGGGGTTATATGTATTAATTTGGTATTCTAGTTGTAATTGATTTTGAACATCATGTTTTTCCATTTTTGTGTCTTTTTTAAAAAGATAATCACAAATTCTTATTTTTGTAAATAATTTTAAAACCAGAAATCTGTCTTTGCTAGAGAAAGCTGAAGTTTCAGTGGGAACATTAGTCATAGAACAGCAAATCTTTAGAATCCAAGGGAGCTGGAACAACATTCAAGATAAATGATTTTGCTTCATCTTAGTTACTATATACCTGAGTTTCATGGAAGTAGTAATTTTTTTCCTTCTCTAAAATCAGCCTTGAATTCTTCTAACCATCCTCAGAGAGAGATATTTTTTTTTCGCAGTAGAGATAGCACCTAGAAAACAGAACGCCTGTGAGCCATATACTATTTCCTCTGGAGAATGGATTTTTCTTATGGAAGAAAACTATTTTCCCAAACTTAGCTTATGTCTACAAATTATGATACTATATATTAGTCAGGTTTCTCCAGAGAGAGAAGAAGTAATAGAATATATTTAAAATATTTATGATGAGGAATTGGCTTACATGATAATGGAGGCTGAGAAGTTCCCTTATGTGCCATCTGCAAGCTAGAAACCTGGGACATTCAGAGATGTAGTTTGCAGTCTGAGACTGAAGGCATAAGAACCAGGAGCATTGTGATGTAAGTCTGAGTCCAAGGGCAGGAGAAGACTAATATCTCAGCTCGACAGTCAGGCAAAGAGAGAGAGAGAGAGAATTCTCCCTTCTTCAGCCTTTTCATTCTGTCCAGGCTTCCAAAGGATTGGATGATGCCCACATAATTTGGGATGGGCCATCTACTCTACTCAGTCAACTGATTCAAATGCTAATCTCTTCCAGAAATACCCTCACAGACACACTCAGAAATAATGTTCTACCAAATATCTCGTCATCATGTGCCCAGGCAAGTTGATATATAAAGATAACTATGATGTACTCGTACTTCAAAACAGCAGATTTCAGTGTTTTAAAATATGAAATACTTCCTGCTCTATCATTTTATGACACTTTTCATTATTTCAAACATTTGGATTATGTCTAATTCAATCCTGTTTTCATAGCAATGAGTATGTAATGAATTTCTCTTATGTGCATGCTTTTATTATGTAATTTTATTTAAGTTATTGTCTTCTGAAAATCTAAATGTGATTTAAATTTGGTAAATTTGGGAATGCTGGTAGGAAAGAGAAAAGTTATATCTCAAAGTGATTAACAGTACAGTTCCCCTAGAATATAAATATCTGAATTTGAATCTCAGCTCCAGTCCTTCCTGAGTCCAGCTAAGTGTTACTGGATAAGCCACTGTACTCTCCAGTTTTCAATAACCTCATCTGTACAATAGAGATTAAAATGGCACTTACTTCTTAAGATTAATATAAGGAATAAATAAATCTATGTTTAACACTGAACATGTTGAGTGATGTTATCCAAAAATAGACTTCCTTACCAAGTATAATTTTTATAGACCTTTAATTTTCATCTCCTTTAGCCAACCTCTGAATTATGCTAAGGTTTCATCTCTCTCTCTTTGCCTGACTGTCAAGCTGAGATATTAGTCTTCTCCTGCCCTTGGACTCAGACTTATATCACAAAAAAGTGGTGCTTTTTTTATCAGGAGTGTTTATTGGAATTACCTAGAGATCTTTTTAATTTTTTCCCAAAAGACACACGCCTTAATGAATAACAGTCAGTAGAGAAGGGGATACAGATGTGCCTGTTTTGACAAAGTTACACCAGTTATTTTTACAGGTACCATTTAGGATGCAAACTGAGCAAAAGAGTTTAAAATAAATGATATATTTTGTTGATAGACTATACACCTGAGTATCAAGGAAGTGTTATTTTTCATTCTCTAAAAATGAGTGTTTTGATTCTCCTAACCATCCATAGAGAGATTTCTTATATTTTTTTTGGCAGAATAGGCCTAGAAAATTGAACACTTGTAGGTCATTTAAAGTTAGATTCATTTATAGTTAATTTACAACTGAAACCTTAAAAAATATATTTACCATTTCCAAGTTGATGATAATACAATTAAGTACTTCTGATTTATTTAGGTATCATAGCATGCACATTAAAATATATATAGTTGAACAGGCAATGGTCAGTTCCCTACTATGTAATACAAATAGATATATTAAGATATTTATTTCCTCTTAGGTTTGGAGAGAGAGAGAACAATGTGACTGCCAGAGCAATGAAGGGTTTTTGAAGTGGGTACATCTGAAGTCAAGGATATTCTCCAGTTAATATCTCTGGCTCTAAATAACCAATAATTTAAGGTACATTTGCCTCATTCAATGCATCCCTTGAGGGTAGGCTCACTTCCTGTTGGAATCTGCCTTTACTCTGAAGTGTAGTTTGTACTTTAATGCAGTTTCACTTGTGGGTTTCAGAAATGCCCTGAAGCTATAGAATGCAAAGGCCAGCAAATCCACATTCAGTCTAACAAGTGAAATGAAATCATGCATCTTTTGATTTAGAAGACATATTCCTTTTTATTTTTCATTTATTTTGAGGTATTTTTACCATTCAGGAAAACATAGAAAATGTGACTTTTAGTGAGACAGTTCGGCATTTGGAAAGACCTTCCCTCCCTAACTTTCCTAGACCCAAATGCCTCCTCTGAGCCAAGGGAGAGGGTATAGCTCAGGAAACTACATTCAATATCCTGTAATAAACCATCACAGAAAAAAGAAAAAAATATAGATTATGTATATAATCAAGATGAGAAACCTAGAGCTCAGAATGCTTAAGTTCTCCAATTGGCAGGTCTTACGTGGTGGAACAGAAGTCAGGACTCAGGAAGGAGTGACTATGCAGTACATCATACCCATGACGCCATGGCTCTTTGGAAGGTGCTCCTTTGACCAGTGTTTACCAAGCACATAACCATTTACTCATTTACTGAATTAGAAAAAAAAATTTTTCCTGAGAAGTCTCTAGTGGAGAATGGTCTAGTTCTTTACAGAATTTTGAAGTATGGCTACATTGTGTCAAATCTGATAAGAATCTATTAGAAGAGATAGCTTTCCAATTCTTTCCAAAGTTTCATATTATTCAGGAAATTCTTTTGCTGCTAAACGCTCTTCCCATTGTTTTCCTATTTAAGCTTCTTGCTTGCTATTCTGTTCTCAGTAGACTATTGTTACTTTTTCAATTCCAGTGTACATAATCTACAGTTTGGATGATGGCTTCAGTTGTCATAACTAGCTAATATACTTTCTAGCTCCATATTTCATGCGGAAGTAAAATAGTCCTGGATAGAAAAGAAATGCTGTGTTATCATTTTCTACTAGTAATTTCTCTTAGTTATGCAAATCATAGCAATGGTTGAAAAGAATAATGGTACTTATTATAAAAATAAAATTATGATTGTTCAGCTAAATATTTTAAATGTCATATACATAGTCCATAGCTAAAGTTGAAATACAGTCAGTTAGGCCATCTATGGAGAAGGCAATGGCACCCCACTCCAGTACTCTTGCCTGGAAAATCCCATGGATGGAGGAACCTGGTGGGCTGCTGTCCATGGGGTCGCGAAGAGTTGGACACGACTGAGTGACTTCACTTTCACTTTTCACTTTCATGCATTGGAGAAGGAAATGGCAACCCACTCCAGTGTTCTTGCCTGGAGAATCCCAGGGGTGGCGAAGCCTGCTGGGCTGCCATCTATGGGGTCGCACAGAGTCGGATATGACTGAAGTGACTTAGCAGCAGCAGCAACAGGCCATCTGTTGTCAGTTTAACACTTGAGGTGAAATTTAAATGGTCAGGATAAAAGGAAAATTGTTATTTTAAAATTTGATTATGAGAGTTGAGGTCAAAGAGTATCAAGTGTAGATTTTTACCCCTGTTATCTAAGATCATGGCATATGGTCCCATCACTTCATGGGAAATAGATGGGGAAACAGTGGAAACAGTGTCAGACTTTATTTTTTTGGGCTCCAAAATCACTGCAGATGGTGATTGCAGCCATGAAATTAAAAGATGCTTACTCTTTGGAAGGAAAGTTATGACCAACTTAGATAACATATTCAAAAGCAGAGACATTACTTTGCCAACAAAGGGCTGTCTAGTCAAGGCTATGGTTTTCCCAGTGGTCATGTATGGATGTGAGAGTTGGACTGTGAAGAAAGCTGAGTGCCAAAGAATCGATGCTTTTGAACTGTGGTGTTGGAGAAGACTCTTGAGAGTCCCTTGAACTGCAAGGAGGTCCAACCATCCCATCGTAAAGAAGATCAGCCCTGGGTGTTCATTGGAAGGACTGATGCTGAAGCTGAAACTTCAGTACTTTGGCCACCTCATGCGAAGAGTTGACTCATTGGAAAAGACTCTGATACTGGGAGGGATTGGGGGCAGGAGAAGAAGGGGACGAGAGAGGATGAGATGGCTGGATGGCATCACCAACTCGATGGATGTAAGTCTGAGTGAACTCCATGAGTTGGTGATGGACAGGGAGGCCTGGCGTTCTGCAATTCGTGGGTCTGCAAAGAGTCAGACATGACTGAGCACTGAACTGAACTGAACATACATTTATGTTTATATATATGTAAAATAAAGATAAGAAGAATGAAATGTAGAGTCATGAATGCAGATTGGACCGGCTAGGCATCCTAGGACTCAAGGAATAACACTGAGCTGAGTTCCCTGGTTTTTCTTCTTTACATATTCTAGTCCATCCTAAAGTAGATCAGTCCTGGGTGTTCATTGGAAGGACTAATGTTGAAGCTGAAACTCCAATATTTTGGCTACCTGATGTGAAGAGCTAACTCATTTGAAAAGACCCTGATGCTGGGAAAGATTGAGGGCAGGAGGAGAAGGGGACGACAGAGGATGAGATGGTTGGATGGCATCACCGACTCAATGGACACGGGTTTGGGTGGACTCAGGCATTTGGTGATGGACAGGGAGCCCTGGTGTGCTGCGGTTCATGGGGTTGCAAAGAGTCGAACACGACTGAGTGACTGAACTAAACTGAACTTACATATTCCAGAAGCCAGTAACCTTCCCAATAGTATCTGTTTTCTTTAGCTAAAGGACCAGGAAAGGAAGAGTTTAGCAAGAGAGAAACTTCTAGATGATAACTAGAGGAGGATGAAAGACCTGTAACCTAGTAAGACACAGTGTCTAGTAGTGCACAAAGGGTCCAGGTTTCAACAGAAAATCATTAATTGTACCAAGAACCTGCAAAGTCTCCACTTAAATGAAAAAATCGATTGATGCCATTATCAAAATGACAAAAATGATAGAATTATCTGACAGTTGTTTTAAAACAGACACTTCATCTAAGTATAAATAAATTGAAAATAGGCACATTAAGGCACATTTAATATAGTTCATCATTAGAGAAATGGAAACGAAAATCACATTGGGCTATCACTACACACATAACCATAATTGGCAAAATGAAAAAAACAAAACCAACCATGACAGTGGAAAATGCTGGTGAGCAAAGAAAAACTGAATCACTCATATGTTGAGAATAGTGTTTTTGAATAGTAATGTGCTTTTAGTCAACTATCTATTTAGTCGCTCAGCCGTGTCTGACTCTTTGCAAACCAATGGACTGTAGCCTCACCAGGCTTCTCTGTCCATAGACTTCTCCAGGCAAGGATATTGGATTGGGTTTATATTTCTTTTTAGTCAACTACTTCTCACAATATTTGGAAGGTACAAAGATAATAAATTTGTGCCAGGAAAGGCCCACATTGGTCTCTAATATTTCTGGAGATAGCAAAGTGAAAGGAGAAAATTATCCACAAATTATGATTGTTCTGTGTCCAGAACATTTGGTGGATAAAATGAGACCAAAAATCCAAATAATAAATGACAAAGGAGCAGAAGTAACTTATTTTTAAATACCATATTTACTCTAACACCAGGAACTGCAACACACTACCCTATATAATCCATTGTATGCATTAACTTCTTGCTCTTTTTACTTCACTGATTTTGTATTCAGATTATTAACTCCCTGATGCTTCACTTTTAAGCACAATGTGTTATCATGCAGAATTAATTTGAAAAGTACTTTCTGAATCTCATCAGTTTATTCATGCAGAAAAACTGAAAAAAAAAATCGTTATTGAATAACTATTTTAAACTAGGGGGAAAAGTAAAATCGAATATTATATGAATGCATGCATAAATCTATTCAAATGTAAAGCATCACTTAAACATCCTCAAACTATCAGTTGCCTTTTTGATTTTTCAGTTTTGCTTAATCTTAGTAAAGTTTCCCTAAAGCCTATAAAGTGATGCTGTTATAACTAAAGAGTATCTTTTATCTCTTAATAGAAACCCCTATGACGTATCATTTGGTTTCATTTTGGTTGATGGGTTGAAAGATATTATGTACTTTCTATGTAGTGGTCAGTTAACTTTTGTGTTAAAGGGAGCCTTGGTCAAGAATTTTAAATTTGATATTTTCTTGTCTGTTTAAATGCAATAGTTAATAATTAAACACTGATATCTTTTCTTTAAAAAGAGCATATTTATAATAACAATTCAAAATGGGAGAAGCCAGTGGAGCTGATGGGTATTGAGTTCTGTGTCATATTCTGGTCACTAAGCAAAATGCTTCTCATTATTAACCATTTAATCTTCATGACAATCTAGAAAGCAAATGGGGGAATTCATCCCATTTTACAGAGAAGGAAAGTCTTGAAGAGCAAAAGTGTCTGTGTGACGTATCAGAGCTAGAAAATGTTAGTGTTCTGCTGTTCTGGCTAGAGGACATGCAGTTCTGAACCATTCACTCTCCTGTTCCTCTTAAAATAATGCATTAACAGAATGGAAAAACCTCACATGAAAAATTGACATTTACATGTACACTCGTGGTGAATTCATGTCAATGTTTGGCAAAACCAATACAGTAATGTAAAGTAAACTAAAGTTAAAATAAAAATTTAAAAAAAAAAAAAGAAAAGAAAAATTGACATTTAACTATATTCTCAATAGATACTTGGAAAAAGCTCCTGCAGGAACTATGCTGAAATATAATATTTTATCACCATATTTATGGTCAGTTTATATGCTTACAGTTTGTGAGTGAGATATAAGAAAATGCTGCATTAGCTTAGAAATAATATTTTCATTTTCTGTTATGTAGAGACATTAAATAGGCTGGAGGATAAATTACATATCCTGAATGGTTATCTGTTTTTTCTGGGATAAAAGAAAGATGACTTTGAATATGAGCTTAAAAAATTATGTGGGCCGGTTGGTCAAGCTGCCAACAGGACAGTTATAACATCATCACCTGCAAACAAATTATGATGTTCTGATCATTTCTAGTCAGCAGAACTTTTGTGTGGTGAAGATTGCTTCTGTTTTTCAGGAGAACATTCAGTGACAGAGAAGCAGATTCAATAAGTCAGAGCAACTGCCTCAGATGTCCCAGGTTAAGACCTCTTACAAAGGTCAAGAACTAATCACAACAGCTGCTTAGTTACCGAGCAGAATAATAAATAGTTCCCAAGCCAATCTTTCTGTATGTAAACACAGAGGTCTCTCATTCTTCATTGCAACATTTTAACATGAATTGCAGAGAGTGCTCTTGTTTACCAGGCAGATGTTAAAGCATTAATGGTGTACTATTTACAACCTCTCAGTGGATGTCAAAGTTTGTGTTTGCTTGCCTTGAACATTCGTTATCAACACAGCTGCCGGCTGGTCTGGGAGATGTTTGAACCACTGCTGAGGCTGCTGCTAGGAGCCACCTTGTCAGCACAGGAATATCAGCCACATGCATCTCATGGTAATGCACGTATACAGAGCTCCTTATCTTTCAATCTGTTTTCCCATATCAAAAGGAATACATCCTATTCATTTTGAGAGTCATATGAGAGTCTCCTTCCATCAAACATGAAATGTGGCAATCAATATGTATTGTCTTTACCGCTTACAGCAATAACTATTCAATATTTAATTGGTCTCAAGCTGTGTGGCATTGACTACTCTGACCAAGATACTGGACAAGCAACAATTGTGTTAAAGCTTTCAATTTGTTCTACCAAGAAAGAGACAATAGTGCAAAGGGTATGTGGGGTAGAGAAAAAAATCAGCAGCCACCAGCTACAATAAATAAATGAATTTGGATTGTATCAAGGAGGCATTGCCTATTTAATTTTCAAAGTGAATGCAATAAAATTTGCTCTGACTCTTCCATGGGAGCACACTTCACATTATATTTTAAGACCTGACTCTTGACATCTAACAAAAGCTAATATTGTAAAATGTTCTAACACAGGGTAAATTATCTAAATGATTTTTTATTTTGAATTGACTCATTCAATTGTGGTAAGATAAAAGACATTATTTTATAAAATATTTGAATTTCTTTTTATTGTGGTTGCTAGCATATAAGTTTTGTAACAATTCAATGGACCACAAGGGCTCTCATCAGTTTTGTTTTAGATTATAATCATAAAGTTATATGGTAACTAACTGTAACTTTATTTAAAAATATTTTTGCCTATGATTTCTGTAAAAGGAGTGACAACTAAACATTTATTCTTCAGTTCAGTTCAGTTCAGTCACTCAGTCATGTCCGACTCTTTGCCACCCCATGAATCACAGCATGCCAGGCCTCCCTGTCCATCACCAACTCCCGGAGTTCACCCAAACTCATGTTCATTGAGTCGGTGATGCCATCCAGCCATCTCATCCTCTGTCGTCCCCTTCTCCTCCTGCCCCCAATCCCTCCCAACATCAGAGTCTTTTCCAATGAGTCAACTCATCGGAAATTTGGCATGAGGTGGCCAAAGTACTGGAGTTTCAGCTTTAGCATCATTCCTTCCAAAGAACACCCAGGACTGATCTCGTTTGGCATGGTTTGGTTGGATCTCCTTGTAGTCCGAGGGACTCTTCAAGAGTCTTCTCCAACACCACAGTTCAAAAGCACCAGTTCTTCAGTGCTCAGCTTTCTTCAGAGTCCAACTCTCACATCCATACATGACCACAGGAAAAACCATAGCCTTGACTAGACGGACCTTTGTTGGCAAAGTAATGTCTCTGCTTTTCAATATGCTATCTAGGTTGGTCATAACTTTGCTTCCAAGGAGTAAGCGTCTTTTAATTTGATGGCTGCAGTCACCATCTGCAGTGATTTTGGAGCCCCCAAAATAAACTCTGACACTGTTCCCCATCTATTTCCCATGAAGTGATGGGACCAGATGCGATGATCTTTGTTTTCTGAATGTTGAGCTTTAAGCCAACTTTTTCACTCTCCTCTTTCACTTTCATCAAGAGGCTTTTTAGTTCCTCTTCACTTTCTGCCATAAGGGTGGTGTCATCTGCATATCTGAGGTGATTGATATTTCTCCCAGCAATCTTGATTCCAGCTTGTGTTTCTTCCAGTCCAGC
The DNA here is from genome assembly GCA_006410935.1 of Redunca redunca. Classification (NCBI taxonomy): domain Eukaryota; kingdom Metazoa; phylum Chordata; class Mammalia; order Artiodactyla; family Bovidae; genus Redunca; species Redunca redunca. The sequence goes on from SJYQ01003502.1 coordinate 207,300, forward strand.
ATTTCTCATGGTGTACTCTGCATAGGAGTTAAATAAGCAGGGTGACAATATACAGCCTTGACGTACTCCTTTTCCTATTTGGAACTAGTCTGTTGTTCCACGCCCAGGTCTAACTGTTGCTTCCTGACCTTCATACTGGTTTCTCAAGAGGCAGGTCAGGTGGTCTGGTATTCCCATCTCTTTCAGAATTTTCCACAGTTTATTGTGATCCACACAGTCAAAGGCTTTGGCGTAGTCAAGAAAGCAGAAATAGATGTTTTTCTGGAACTCTCTTGCTTTTTTAATGATCTGGAGGATGTTGGCAATTTGATCTCTGGTTCCTCTGCCTTTACTAAAACAAGCTTGAACATCTGGAAGTTCATGGTTCACGTACTGCTGAAGGCGGGCTTGGAGAATTTTGAGCATTACTTTACTAGCCTGTGAGATGAGTGCAATTGTGCGGTAGTTTGAGCATTCGTTGGCATTGCCTTTCTTTGGACTTGGAATGAAAACTGACCTTTTCCAGTCCTGTGGCCACTGCTGAGTTTTCCAAATTTGCTGGCATATTGAGTGCAGCACTTTCACAGCATCATCTTTCAGGATTTGAAATAGCTCAACTGGAATTCCATCACTTCCACTAGCTTTGTTCTTCAGGTTGATATTATATTACAGAGGAACTAAGTGAGCACTAAATTGGAGTAGATATAAGAAACTTAGTGATTCTTAAGCCACTTCCCATTTACAGTAGAGTAAAAGTGAAGAATAAATATAAGAGGACTTTTCCTCTTATTTCTATTAAATTGGCCAAAAAGTGCACTTGGTTTTTCCATAAAACATTATTAATATTTTGATTCTATATATCAAGTGAATTAATAGGTTTGCAATACAATGGAAGGGAAAAAAAGAGACAGAAGTTCTCTAGCTATCGTGGTCCAAGGGGAGGAGCTAAAGCAGATAGTAACCAAACTTCCCATTTTCCAGGAGCTAGAATCTGGATTCCTAGTCCACATCCTTATATACATGTGTGTGAGCTACACTTTCTCTTTGACCTGGAGTTGCAAGAGCTCTACTGTTCAGAATATCATATTGGTTATCAGTGTTCTTCTTCTTCTTCTTCTAAGTTGCTTCAGTCGTGTCCAACTCTGTGCGACCCGATAGACGGCAACCCACCAGGCTTCCCTATCCTTGGGATTCTCTAGGCAAGAATTCTGGAATGGGTTGCCATTTCCTTCTCCAGTGTTCTTGACTACTATCAAAATCCTTACATTGTGACAATATCCTTGTTTTTTTTCAATCATTGAAAATTAGTTCATGCTTCAATAAATCCCAAGTATGTTTTCAGTGTCCATGAAGGGCTGGGTTTCTATTTAGGTGGAGCAAACAGCTGCCAGGCGGTATGATTTCAGAGGCTTTGACTCCTCCGCCTTCCTTGCCCCATTCCAAAATCTGCTTTCCACACCTGTTCACCAACTTAGGACATTCCTTTACGAGGACAAAAGCTTTCGATTTATAATTAGAAATATGACTTCGGAACGCCCTCTGCCAGAGAGTTCCAAGCACAGCCGCCCAGGTTACTTTATGGGGTGTCAAATTTCTCTTGGCTTTGGCTGCTGCCAAGAACCCTCAGAAAAATCTTTCCACTGTGTTGCTCTCCAGCCCACCGCCATCTTCTTGATGTGGAAGCACATAGCAGTGACGATATGTCTGTTGGAAGTTTTATTAAAACAGACAAAAATCAAAAGTTGTTCCGCATCTTTCAAGAGATAAGTTCCATGACATAGAGCCCCATGGGATTTTTGCTCGGTGTTAGAAACGTGTAGCTTTATTCGGAAAACCCCCCAAGGATCACTAGTACAAAGTCCGAGGTAGTGCCTCTGGCATAGCCTGCTGCCCACGTGACCTTCCCCCTTTACTCTCTCCTGCAGCAGGGTTCAAATAGTGTGACTGAGGCCCATTTTCAAATGCAAAGATTCGGGTATTTTATTTGAAGAAAGTGAAAGTTCCACATTAGTTTTTAAAGTGCTTCAGAAAATTGAACTGGAAAAGTCTTATTTTCCAGAATATTGGGAGTACGGCGGTCTTTTGCACTGGGTCACCGTTTGAGTAGAACTGTACACCTTCCTGACCAAACTCTTTCTGTGTGTCAGGCAACTAGACTCGAGCATTTCAGTAAACACATGACTTTTCATCAGCATGGGTTTGACTGGTACCCCTGTTCACACAGCCGTTACGTCCCCTCATTACTGCATCACTTGGTCAATGTGGTTAAATACTATTAGAAAACATTACTTTTACCTTTGATCTAAATTTGTTAGCACTTGCGGGAAAGGTTTATATTGTACCCGTGTGGCTAATACAGTGTGGTGCATATTTCACGAGAAATCCTGATGTGTCTTTACCAGATTTATGTGGTGGATTATGATATTCCAATACCTTTAGCAATACATTCTTTACCAGGAATGTCTAACTTGAGGCAATTTTACTTTCAACTTAACCACTGTGAAGGGGTTGAATCCTTGTTGCTCTGCCTTTTCAAGCTAAGAGCCCTTCTGCTTTCAACTAGAGAAGTAAAATAGCACCTGCTCTATTTGCACAGGTTAACTGAGACCTTCCCCCAAACTGATGGAGTTTTCCATTGTCCTCAAAGTAAGGGGAGAAAAATCTTCTCTTTCTTCAACAGAATTTCTATCAGTTTTCTTTGAGCTAACAAGTATCCCCATGTAAAATTTCCTCATTAGACACTGAGTTTGAGAAAATAAGCTGATTCTTAGTGAGAGGTGTTCATCACCGTGGTTACCCCTCCTAGGGAAAGAGCTGTTTTCAGTAGCTCCTAGAGTCTGTATGGGTTGAGTTATGCTGTCATTTATGACCACAGAGAAGGCAAAGTTGCCACAAATGTTCTGGTACCCAGTGTGGAAGGATAATAATTTATTATCATCATTATTAATATCGTTTCTGTGAAGGAGCTTCCTTTGAGATTGCTGTCAGTTATCATTTCCTGGAGATGGAAATCTTCTTTACTTTTGTCACACACACCCTTTCTTTTGGGAAAATTACTGGACTGGGTCTACTAGGTTCACAACAGCAAAGCAACTGGTCATCATAATCATCTATTGTTCTTAGAGAAAACATAAAATAGTTTATACATTTGAATGAAGATTTTAGAGACTAAAAATTTAAGTGTTCAATTTAGGATGTAAGTTGCAAAATAATCAATTTGACTATTTTTTGCTTTCTTTTTCCTATGGTGAATAACTGTCAGAACCATTTGTTACATGTTATACAAAGAGTTGGACATGACTGAGCAACTCAGCACACACATACATGTTGTATTTATTATTTTCAGGGTAGTCTTCCCACCAGAGTTTTCATATCTACCAACCCATCAGTTAAGTTTTTTTTTCCTTCCAATAATTAAACTATACTGGATTATTGGAGGTTCTAGACTGGTGTTATTAAGATTTAATAAGCTAGATTTGGGGAAATAATTGTTCTTTGCATCTCCTTTAGTGTGCTATAGAGATCAGTCCATTTCCCATGGATGGGGTTGGAAGAGGAAATTGGAAATGGAAATAGTCCCTGAAGGAAATGAATGTTGTTACTGTTCTTTGTGAAAATAAATAAAGGAACCCCATTTTAAATGGATTTGGGAAGTCCTGAGGGAGGACCTCTCATGCACATACCACCCTTGCAGCCTGCATAACCAGCAGAAAGAAGGAAGATAAGAATGTTACTTTTCTTGTGGTGCAAAGGAGGGCATTACCACAAAGAGGATTTTAACTCATGCTTTTAAGAAAAAGAAAGACCCTTCCCTGTCAAAGCAGCCACACACTAACCAATGCTTGCAGCCAAGGAGAAACTGCCATGACCTTGAACTCTTTTTCATCTCCAAAGAACTTTTGTTCAAAACAGCGCTCTTCAATGTGTGTGTGTGTGTGTGTGTGTGTGTGTGTGTGTGTGTGTGTGTAGGGCTTCCCTGGTCTCTCAGGGGTAAAGAATCCATCTGCAGTGCAGGAGACCCAGGTTCACTCCTTAGATTGGGAAGATCCCCTGGAGGAGGAGGGCATGGCAACACACTCCAGTATTCTTTCCAGGAGAATTCCATGGACAGAGGAGCCTAGTGGGCTACAGTTCTTGGTCACAAAAAGTCGGACACAACTGAAGTGACTTAGCATGTAGCATGTGTGTGTGTGTGTTTATAGGTATATCCTCAGTCATGTCCTCTTTTGTGGCCCCATGAATCCACATGGCTCTTTTGTCCTTGGAATTTCCCAGGGAAGAATACTGGAATGGGTTGCCATTTCCTCCTCTAGGGGATGTTCCCGAGCCAGAGATACAACCTGCGTCTCCTTTGGCAGATGGGTTCTTTATCACTAGTGCCACCTGGGAAGCCCTAATTTCCTCTTAAAACCTAATAAAAGTAAACCTCTCTCTTTTGCTCTATAGATTTGCCTGTGGTTCATCATAGCTTGTCTGTTCTAATGCAATTCTCTGCTATGCACAAATAAACCCATTTTACCGGTTAAAAAAAAAAAAAACTAGCTATTTTATTTCTGAGTTTCACATTTTCACTGAGTACACCTTAGACTACACAGAAAGTCTTCTTGTTTTGCAGTTTAAGAATAAAGGGTTGTTGGATTTCATGTTTAAATGACCCAGAGATACTTATTGGTAGCCACCAAGAATTAGGCAGGAATCTTAATAATAAGTTGGTTTCCTAAGGGCCCTAGAAGTAGCTTGTGATATTGAAGTAACTGATATATGAACTATATTTCTGTTACCCTCTATACCCCAGATATTCTGAAAATAAAAGCTATGCATATAGTCTGCCCTTATTTTTACTTTGAAGTTTTAAGAGCTACTCTGTGCATGCTCAGGGTAAACATCAATGAGGATTTGAGTTTAAGAACAAGGGTAACTCATTGTACCCCGTCAATAATCGTATGAGGGAGGTAATATTATTATCTCTCTTTTACAGGTAAAGAAACAAAGGGAAAGAGAAATTAGATAACTTCCTTTAGATCACACAGACGTGTTGAATGGTCTGCAGAGCTCAAGAGCAGCAGTTTCACTGGCTCACTCTTTCATTCATAAGTTGATTTTGTACTTTCTATGTGCTGGCCCCATTTGAATTGTAGGAACACAGCAGTGAGTAAGACAGAAAACAGCCTTGCTCTTCCGGGGCTCATATTCTACTGGGACAATGGCAGTGGGAGAACGAATCACCCGAAGGAATTAAAAGACTACAGAGGAACTCCTCAAAGATACAAATAAGTTTCTTCTGGAAGGGAATGCAAGAATAAGAGAACTGAATAGGAATCTGAGCATCAGGGTATTTTTATTTTAAACACTAAGAAAATGAATTTCATCACAATTATAGTCTGGCCTCAGCTGCCAGATGATGTTTCTAATGCAGAAGTCCTTAATAGAGGTAATACATTAAGTACTTTTTACATTAAGATTATGCTGTGTTTTGCTATGCTTAGTCGCTCAGTTGTGCCCAGCTCTTTATGATTCCATGGACTGTAGCCCTCCAGGTTCCTCTGTTCATGGGGATTCTCCAGGTTCTTCCCTAACAACAGTTTTTTTTTGAAGGAAACAAGTACATGTAAAAGACCTCAAGTTTGGATAGGAAGACAGAAAGAGAAGGGGAGAGATTATATATTCTTTTTTTTTAATTTTAATTTTTTATTTTTTTTGAGACTATATATTCTTATATTCTGGTTAATAGTTGTTATATAGAGACACTAAGTGACTTTAAATAAATTTTCCATTCCTTGTGTTTATGACATTGGGATATTTTCTCTCCTTGAGTGTCTTTTTCCCTGGTGAATGATCTTAAGAATTGTTAGTTTCATGCAGCATATTATACTATTTGTATTTTCACCCTAGTTTCCCCTCTGAATCTTTAAATCCACCAACATGTCAGTAACTTTCCCTTTTCTCTCACCTCTTTACTTCCCCCATGTGAATAGCTGGCTGGATTTCCTCAAGTTTACTTTTTTATTTTATGATATGAACAAAGAGAATTGTTATGAGGGAAAACCCCCTGAATCATATAATTGATTAAAAAATTTTTTTTTTTTTGCTTGCTACTTGACAGCTTTAAATGGCCTTAAAACATGGTAAAAACAATTTTTTATCAAAACTATTGTGGAAAAAATGAATAGTATCAGGAAATGACTGGAATGGTCTAATTCACAGTAGGAATTTTTAATGAATTTTCTAAGAATTTGATCCTCATCTCTTCCTTCTTTATATGTCTCTTTGGAGGATATAAGTTTTTTATTCACATGGAAAATTGGAGCAGAAAGTTCTTTAAGCTGAATTTGCCAGGATCAGTGAGTGGTAAAAATAATATATATGTACCCTTTCTAGGTCATGTCCCTGTAACTTGCCCACTTCTCATTAAGGTGCAATTATGTCAGTATTTCACCTTCTCTGACTTAGAACTCAGTAGTGTTCTTTTCCACCTTTCCAAATGGTGGCTTGATTACAAAAGTAAATATCTTTCTACTAACCACAGATTCATAAACTCCATTAATATAGAATTTATTTTTTTTTCACTCTGCCCAAAAAAAACAGATTAATAAAACAAGAAATAGAAATTTCAGGTATCTTTGCTTGGAATAATAGAGGTTTTTATGCTGTGTTTGAAAATTGTTTTTTACATGTCTCTATATTGTGGCTCAGCTGGTAAAGAATCCACCTGCAAAGCAGGAGACCTGGGTTCAATCCCTGGGTTGGGAAGATCCCCTGAAGAAGAGAAAGGCTACCCACTCCAGTATTCTGGTCTGGAGAATTTCATGGACTATATAGTCCATGGGGTCGCAAAGAGTTGGACACAATTGAGCGACTTTCAGTTCAGTTCCTATAGAGACAAGGTCAGAAAAGTGTAAGGTAAGTTCAGAAAACTGTCTATTTAGGAAACATTCAGAAAACTATAAGGACAGTCAGTAGTCACAGCCAAAAAAAAAACAGTAAGTGAACATGACTGGTGCATTTTTTTAAATGTATATTAAGCAGTTATTGAGTGCAATGTTTTTTGTATGTCAAGTCAAGTTGATAATGCTGTTCAAATCTGTGTGTGTGTGTGTGTGTGCACTTAGTCTCTTAGTCATGTCCAACTCTGAGCGACCGCATGGACTGTAGCCTGCCAGTCTCCTTTCTGTTCATGGGGAATATCCAGGCAAGAATCCTGGAGTGGGTTGCCATGCCCTCCTCCAGGGGAAATCTTCCCAACCTAGGGATCCAACCAGGTCTTCCACATAGCGAGCAGATTCTTAACGACCTGAGCCACCAGGGGCGCCCATGAATACTGGAGTGGGTAACCTATCCCTTCTCAAAGGGAACTTCTTGACCCAGGAATTTAAGCAGGGTCTCCTGAACTGAAGGCAGATTCTTTACTTGACAGCTCAAGTAAAGCCAGGGAAACTTGTTCAAATCTTCTAGATCCTTACAAACATTTTTCTGGTTTTTCTATTAATTATTGAGAAAGGGATGATAAAATCTTGAGTAAGAACTGCAGATTATTTAACTGTCCCTTTAATTATGTCAATTTTTTCTTCATATATATTTAGCTCTGCATATTCATTTAGCATTATTGTATATACTTAATGAATTGGCCCCTTTAGCATTATGAACTCTCTTTAATAATACTCCTTGTCCTGTAATCTACTTTGCTAGATATAAAGACAGCAATAGCAGTATTTTTATGCTTAGCATTACTTAGTATTTCTTTTTCCTTTTTTTACTTTCAACAGCATTCTGTCTTTCTATTTAAGATTCATCTCCTGTAAATAGCACTTGGTTGGATTTTCTCTAGGGATTATAATAATCATCCCCCCTTATCACAATCTAACTTTATTTAATATTATAATACTTTATTTC
>SJYQ01003502.1:221169-233197 GCA_006410935.1 Redunca redunca
TATTAGGTTAGTTGAAACTTTTGGAAAACCTAGATTTAAATTTGGCCATTTATATTTTAAAAGGATAAAATATCTTAAAATGTTTGAGATTAATTTTTTGTCTGTAAGTCAAAATAGAATGTGTGTAAAATATGCAACAAAAATTCTGTTAAAATGTAACAATATTAGAACAGGGAAACTCAAATGTTTGCATGACCATAGAGTAGGATATTCACATAAAATAATCTCCAGAGTATTTCCTAGATACTATTTTATAACAAATATCATTCAAGGAATAGTTCTGATTGAGAAGTTTACAGCTATTTTTGCCTTCTTATGTTATCCAAACTTTTAAAACTTTGGAACTCAAGATACTGTTTGTATCTGTATATTGCTGTAAGAAATAGTAAAACTAGTGATATTAATGGATAGCAATTTATATGGTAAATTAAAATATTTTTAAACTTTTGTGGAAAAATAATTTATTTTTTAAGACCCTTATCTGTGACATGTGTGAATCAAGATGCATTTCTGAATCAAAGTATTGATTTTAGAATTTTATTGATATTTTCATTTACTGTAGCCTCAGTAGGATGTCTTTTTTATCTTGAAATTAATAAAGATCAATTGATTTCTTTATTAACATTTTTATTAATCTGGTGGCTTAGACGGTAAAGAATCTGCCTGCAGTGCAGGACACCTGGGTTCGATCCCTGGGTTGGGAAGGTCCTCAGGAGGAGAGCACAGCAACCCACTCCAGTACTCTTGTGTGGAGAATCCCCATGGACAGAGGAGCCTGGCAGGCTACAGTCTATGGGGTCACAAAAAGATGGACACGACTAACTGACTAAGCACAGCTCCACATGACCAATGAATGTCTAATTTGGCATTGCTGCCAATAAAACACAAATTATTTTAAACAACCTTTGCTGGCACTAAAGTAACTGATGACTTTGCTAAAGTGAATGCAAGAAAAGTAACTTTTGGGATAAATATATGTTAATTCAAATTATGTTGTGTGTATGCTTAGTTGCTCAGTCTTGTCTAACTTTTTTTATAGTGTATGGACTTGCATTTTTGTTCTTATCTTTAACCCTGAAAATATTGGAGAACAGCCTATCTCCATTATACAGAGCCATTTAAGAATAAAAAGAAGAGCTAATATCAGTAACAAAGGACTGATGGGAGGAATGAAAAATTGAATTCAATTTTGTTGAGCTGCTAATATGTGCCAAAGCCTATTCCATGTAATTTAATTTTTATAAAAGTCTGAGATGGAGTGGGTCAGCTTTAGAGCTGAGGAATTTAGTAAAAGGCATTTAGTAAGAATTAAGTAATTTTTAAAGTTCAATTTGCTCTTTATGTGAAAGAATCAGAATTCAGAGCAAGATCAGTCTGGACTGGCTCTAATTACCCCGTTGTTTCTGAACTTAGATCGTAAATGAAATGTGTCATAGTAGAAGACATCATAGTTGGCACAGAAACTATTGATTATAGAAAACTGGTGGAAATAAAAACACTCCACGAGGGGGGAAAAAGACAAGAAAGAATGTTTTGGGGTTTTAGGTATACTAAATTTCTAAACTCTGGTGAGAATTAAACATTTAACAAATATCTAAAATAATCTCTCCACATTTTAAGAATATGGCAGATGAGTATGGTTGAAAGTGACAGAATATTCAAGAAATAGTGATGAATATTTGATTTTATGTCTATGTTTATATAAATAAATTGAGGATAACTAAAATTTGTGTAGTAGATATTTGCATATACAAAAGTGAAGACCCTGAAGAATATTTTTATAATTTCATGTTTGAAAGACTTTTCAAGCTGATATACCAAGTTAGAAATCATAGATAGCACTACAATATTAGAATATCTTCTTAAAAGGGTAACTAAGATGATATTGAAAACACTGATGAAAAACCAGGATTCAGATAATTTGTGTGTGTTAGTCTCTTAGTTGTGTCTGACTCTGTGCGACCCCATGGACTGTAGCCCACCAGGCTCCTCTGTCCATGGAATTCTCCATCAAGAATACTAGAGTGGGTTGCCATTTCCTTCTCCAGGGGGTCTTCCTGACCCAGGGATCAAACCCAAGTCTCTTGCATTGCAGGCAAATTCTTTACCACCTGATCTACAGGGAAGTCACTTATATTTTAAAATAAGGACACATTTATATGACTCCTCCTTCAAAAATGGGCAAATTACCCACCAATAGTGCATTTATACAAAAAGAAAAATAAATGTTGAGAAAGTAATATGCTGTATCTCTCTCTTGCTTTTTGGACTTCCTCTTTCTTAGGATATTATTGTTTCTTATTATGGAGATATTCAAAAGTTAGCTCGTATTTGTTAGAATATTTTATATTTAGCTGCTTATTAAATCTTTATCTATAATGTGATATTTTTCCAAAGAAATTCATCTTGGAGGGTGATTATAAAGTTCCAACCCAAGGACTGTAATCAGATCTTTTTCTAGGGATAACCCTAAATGGCAACCCAATCCAATATTTTCGCCTGGAAAATTCCATGGACAGAGGAGCCTGGCAGGCTACAATCCATAAGGTCAAAAGGAGTTGGACACACTAAAGCAACTTAGCATGCACACACAAAGAGGATGGCAGGTGAGTGTCTCTGGTATACTCAACAAAGGCTTCAGTCTGGCTCTTGGGAGTGTTCCCTAGCCTCTGGAGCAGTGATAAGGTTTCATGTTTATCCTTTTCCAAGGAAATTTGTATTTCAATGAGAAGTGAAATATTAGGCCAGTTAATGGGGAACGTGGACTTCATACAGCTGAAGCTAGTGGGTTAGGCATGCAGGAGTGCTAGAGGCTTTTCACAGTCTCTAAACTGGTTAACAGAAACATGAGCTTCCCTGGGCCACACAGGTAGCAACCTGGATGGTTTCTTAGACTGGCTGTTCTACTAAAGGGTTCAGAGAGCACAGATGCCAATTGATTTTTCTATCATTCAGCCATTGCTAATTCTTTCTCTTCTGAGTACTAATCTCACCCCCACCATCTTATACCAAAGTGCCTCCTTTTGAAGAGGGTAAGTCATGCCAAGAAGTGCTATAAAAGCACTTAATCCACTGTTGATAATCCCACATGGGTTCTTTTAGACAACTGAAGTGTTGGAAAAATCTTATTATGTCCTAACCAGTATCTTCATAAAGATAGTGCTTGATAAAGAAAAGTGAGCAAAAAATAGTGCTCTATAGTGCAAATAAACTGAAAATTTTAAAGCCTTTGAAATAACAAGAGAAACATTAAATAAATTAAAGGTACTTTGTCCTAGGAAGTCTCCTGTGGAGGTACAGGTCAGTAGTGAATTGCTGCAGGGGTGGGGGCTCTGGGTGCAGTAGACCTGGATATGGTATAAGCCCTCTTGGAGGAGGTCACCATTAGAGCCACTACAACTTACACAGGACTGCGGAACCAGACTTTTGGAGGACACAAACAGAACCTTGTGTGCACCAGCATCCAAGAGAAAGGAGCGGTGACCCCACAAGAGACTGACCCAGACTTGCCCGTGAGTATCCAGGAGTCTCCAGTAGAAGTGTGGGTTGGCAGTAGCCTGCTGCAGGGTTGGGGGCACTGAGTGTGGCAGTGCATGCATGGGGCCTTTTGAAGGAGGTTGCCATATCTTCATTACCTCCAACATAGTTTGACCCCAGGTTAAATAGCAAGGGGGGAACACAGCCCCACCCATTGACAGAAAAATGGATTAAAAATTTACTGAGCATGGCTCTGCCCATTAGAACAAGACTCAGTTTCCCTTCAGTCAGTCTCTCCCATCAGGAAGCTTCCATAAACCTCTTATCCTTCTCCATCAGAGGGCAGATAGACTGAAAACCACAATCACAGAAAACTAACCAACCTAATCACATGGACTATAGCCTTGTCTATTCCCTGGTGGCTCAGATGGTAAAGCATCTGTCTACAATGCAGAAGACAAGGGTTCAATCCCAGGGTTGGGAAGATCTCCTGGAGAAGGAAATGGCAACCCACTCCAGTGTCCTTGCATGGAAAAATCCCATGGACAGAAGAGCCTGGTAGGCTACAGTCCATGGGGTCTCAATAAGTCGGACATGACTGAGCAACTTCACTTCACTATAGCCTTGTCTAACTCAGTAAAACTATGAGCCATGCCACCCAAGATGGACAGGTCATGGTGGAGAGTTCTGACAAAACATGGTCCACTAAAGAAGGGAATGCCACTTCAGTATTCTTGCCTTGAGAACCCCATGAACAGTATGAAAAGGCAAAAAGATAGGACACTGAAAGATGAACTCCCCAGGTCAGTAGGTGCCCAATATGCTAAGGGAAATCAGTGGAGAAATAACTCCAGAAATAATGAGGAGATGGAGCCAAAGCAATAACAACACCCAGTTGTGGATGTGACTCGTGTTGGAAGTAAAGTCCGATGCCGTAAAGAGCAATATTGCATAGGAACCTAGAATGTCAGGTCCATGAATCAAGGCAAATTGGAAGTGGTCAAACAGGAGAAGGCAAGAGTGAACGTCGACATTTTAGGAATCAGTGAATTAAAATGGACTGGAATGGGTGAATTTAACTCAGATGACCATTATATCTACTACTATGGGCAAGAATCCCTTAGAAGAAATGGAGAAGCCATCATAGTAAAAAAACAACAACAAAAAAAAAGAAAACAGAGTCTGAAATGCAGTACTTAGATGCAATCTCAAAAATGACAGAATAATCTCTGTTTGTTTCCAAGGCAAACCATCGAATATCATGGTAATCTAAGTCTATGCTCTGACCAGTAATGCTAATGAAGCTGAAATTGAACAGTTCTGTGAAGACCTACAAGACCTTCTAGAACTAACACCCCAAAAAGGTGTCCTTTTCATTATAGGGGACAGGAATGCAAAAGTAGGAAGCCAAGAAACACCTGGAGTAACAGGTAAATTTGGCTTTGGAGTACAGAATGAAGCAGGGAAAAGGCTAATAGAGTTTTGCCAAGAGGATGCACGGGTCATAGCAAATACCCTCTTCCAACAATACAAGAGAAGACTCTACACATGGACATTTCCCAGGAGCCAGCGTGAGGAATCCCGCCCGTGGCAAAGGTCATGAGGAAGGAAGACTGACAAAACGCAAAGGCGTGATCAGGCTTCAGGGGTTCCCCCTGGAATTTCCTGAGCATCCACCCCCCAAAACCAGAGTCTGCCTGCTTTACTGTGTTATGCTTTCCACCTACTCTTCTGACATTAACAGGGGGCTGTCCCCCCACCACCTTTTTCTAGGAAAAAGTTAATTTAGAGCTTTTAGATAATAAATCTTCTGGGCATAATAAGAGTGTTTCAATCCAAAAACCCCTCTGATGGCTTTCTAGCCTGCCTGCAGGACTCGTACAGCTGCACCTGTGATTGTTTGTGGCCTCCTGACCGTGAGAGGTACAGGAAGCTTAAAACATCCTAGGAATATAGTGGCTTCCAAGGAGTCAAAATCATTAGAATAGGACTGATTAAAGGTTTCATTTGTTGAGCCAATGCTTGTTGCCAAATTTGCAATTCTTTTATTTGTGGATATAGTTGGTATATAGAAAAAACAGGTAGTAGACCTAGTATTAGCAACATTAAATCTTTGAGTTAAGTACTTTCTTTGTTATAACTCACTGCACCTTTGTTCTACAAGAATGTAACTTTATTTAGTACTTTGAGGGTGATACAGAGTAAAGAAAAAACTCTTCTAGGGAAAAAGAGTTTTCGATTGATAGACATTTATCTAGGAAGAGAGCCATAAAAATGTTAACAGGCCTCTTGGCCAGAAGATAATGTAAACCACCTGAGACCTTTTGTATACGGGAAGGTATGCAAAAAGAAAGCCTGGTCTCAATGAGGGTCAGAACTGCTGCTCCTGCATAACTCTGCAGATTCCATTACTTCTTTATGTACAACTTGGGTATATAAGCTGACTTTGAAAATAAAGTTGTGAGTCTTACACCGATGCTGGCCTCCCCCATGTCGTTCTTTTCTCCCCTTTTCTGGCTGAATTCCCATCTGGACCGTGGAGGCTCACCAAGTCTACTTACTTGTCCTGGCTTCAAAGATCCATGTGAGAGGGAGCCCAAGGCGGGGCACCCTCTGCTATTCAAGTGGGCGCCAGTGGCCTAACGTAGATGGTGCAAACCTCTTGTCTTGAGGTTTTATTAGTTTTCCATGTAAACCAAGTTATACAGCCTCTTTTCTCCACTAATTTTCCTACTACACTATTCTTTCCTAATCTCTTTATATTTCTAATTAAATAGTCCTTTCCCAGACTTCGACTCCGTCCCCACTTAGAATTCCCTGGATCCACCAGGGCTGGACCCCGGCAGACATCACCAGATGGTCAGTACTGATTATATTCTTTGCAGCCAAAGATGGGGAAGCTCTAAACAGTCAGCAAAAACAAGACCGGGTGCTCACTGTGGCTCAGATCATGAAGTCCTTATTGCCAAATGCAGACTTAAATTGAAGAAAGTAGAAAAAACCACTAGATCATTCAGGTATGACCTAAATCAAATCCTTTATGATTATACAGTAGAAGGGAAAAATAGATTTAAAGGACTAGATCTGATAGACAGAGTGCCTGATGAACTATGGATGGAGGTTCATGACTTTATATAGGAGACAGGACTCAAGACAATCCCTAAGAAAAGAGAAAGGCAAAAAGGCAAAATGGCTGCCTGAGGAGGCCTTACAAATAGCTGTGCAAAGAAGAGAAGTGAAAGGGAAAGGAGAAAGGGAAAGCTATAGGCATCTGAATGCAGAGTTCCAAAGAATAACAAGGAGAAATAAGAAAGCCTTCCTCAGTAATTAATGCAAAGAAATAGAGGAAAATAATAGGATGGGAAAGACTAGAGATCTCTTCAAGAAAATTAGAGATACCAAGGGAACATTTCATTCAGAGATGGGCACAATAAAGGACAGAAATGGTATGGACCTAACAGAAGCAGAAGATATTATGAAGAGGTGGCAATAATACACAAAAGAACCATACAAAAAAGATCTTCATGACCCAGATAATCATGATGTTGTGATCACTCACCTAGAGCCAGAATCCTGGAATGTGAAGTCAAGTGAGCCTTATGAACAAAGCTAGTGGAGGTGATAGAATTCCAGTTGAGTTATTTCAAATCCTAGAAGATGATGCTTTGAAAGTCCACACTCATTATGCCAGCAAATTTGTAAAACTCAGTAGTGGCCACAGGACTGGAAAAGGTTAGTTTTCATTCCAATCCCAAAGAAAGGCAATGCCAAAGAATGCTTAAACTACTGCACAACTGCACTTATCTCACAAGCTAGTAAAGTAATGCTCAAAATTCTCCATAACAGGCTTCAACAGTACGTGAACCATAAACCTCCAAATGTTCAAGCTGGATTTAGGAAAGGCAGAGGAACCAGAGATCAAATTGCCAACATCTGTTGGATCATCAGAAAAGCAAAAGAGTTCTAGAACAACATCTACTTTTGCTTTATTGACTATGCCAAAGCCTTTGACTGTGTGGGTCACGACAAACTGGAAAATTCTTAGAGATGGGAATACCTGACCACCTGACCTGTCTCTTGAGAAATCTGTATGCAAGTCAGGAAGCAACAGTTACTGGACAAGAACTGGACATGGAACAACAAACTGATTCCAAATAGGAAAAGGAGTACAACAAGGCTGTATATTGTTACCCTGCTTATTTAACTTATATGCAGAATACATCATGAGAAATGCTGGACTAGATGAAACATAAACTGGAATGAAGATTACCGGGAGAAATATCAATAACCTCAGATATGTAGATGACACCACTGTTATGGCAGAAAGCGAAGAACTAAAGAGCCTCTTGAAAGTGAAAGAGGAGAGTGAAAAAGGCTTTACTCAATGAGTAAAACTCAGCATTCAAAAAACTAAGATCATCCTGTCCCATAACTTCATTACAAATAGATGCGGAGACAGTGAGAGTCTTTATTTTTTGGGTGGGCTCCAAAATCACTTCAGATGGCAACTGCAGCCATGAAATTAAAAGATGCTTACTCCTTGGAAGGAAAGTTATGACCAACCTAGACAGCATATTAAAAAGCAGAGACATTACTTTGCCAACAAAGGTCCATCTAGTCAAAGCTATGCTTTTTCCAGTAGTCATGTATGGATGTGAGAATTGGACTATAAAGGAAACTGAGTTCCAAAGAATTGATGCTTTTGAACTGTGGTGTTGGAGAAGACTCTTGAGAGTCCCTTGGACTGCAAGGACATTCAACCAATACATCCTATAGGAAATCTGTCCTGAGTGTTCATTGGAAGGACTGATGCTGAAGCTGCAACTCCAATACTTTGGCCACCTGATGGCAAAGAACTGACTCATTTGAAAAGGCTCTGATACCGAGAAAGATTGAAGGAGGGAGGAGAAGGGAACGACAGAGGATGAGATGGTTGGATGTCATCACCAACTCAATGCACATGAATTTAAGTAAACTCTGGGAGTTGGTGATGGATAGGGAGGCCTGGCGTGCTGCAGCCTATGGGGTTGCAAAGAGTCAGACACGACTGAGCGACTGAACTGACTGAACGAAAAAACAAATCATTTTCCTAAATAAACTGATGAGTAAAGATATTTGGTGTTCTCACTAGGACATATGTATGTAACGGCTGAATATTTCTACATTTATTTCAGACACATTCTTGCTAATAATCCATTTCAGTTACAATTTTACCTCCAACAAAGAACGTAGGTGGTCAGTATTAGTGTCTTACAACAATACTTATCCTTTAGGAAAATTTTACTGAAGTTTACAGAGCACTTATTGTAATTTTTTTTTGTGATTCTTTTGCTGCAAACCTGGTGCAGAGTACCTAAACTAGTAGCTACTTGATCAGACATGATATGTGGTTATTAAGTAGTATGCTGTTAAACAGAACAGGACATTTAGAGTAAGACAAGATTTGAATTGGTTCCATCACTGTTTGTGTCACCTATGGAAACCTGGATCTACAACTGCGAGTATAGGAGTTGTTCATTAGACATTAGATTTAACTTGAAAGTATAATTTTTGTTTCATTTTAGTAAGGAAAAGACATTTCTACCTTTCATAGAAACATAAAAGAAAGAAATATAGACATATACAATTTATAATTAATATAAAATATAGAAGTACAGTTGATCCTTGAACAATTTGGAGTAGTTAGGGATAGCAACAATCTTCCCAGGTGGCACTAGTGGTAAAGAACCCTGCTGCTAGTTGAGGAGACTAAGAGATGAGGGTTCGATCCCTGGGTTGGAAAGATCCCATGGAAGAGGGCATGGCAGTCCATTTCAGTATTTTTGCTTGGAGAATCCCATGGACAGAGGAGCCTGGTGGGCTACAGTCCATAGGGTCACAGAGAGTTGGGCACGATTGAAAGTGACTTAGCACACATACACACAGGGACACCAACACCTCCTACTCAGGTAAAACTATGCACACTACCTGTGCCTCAAAAACAGAGTAATTGACAAATGACTCGCCCAAGGACAGCAAGTTGAGATAGTGTGGATGGATCAAGACTCAAATCTTAGTTCTTTGAATCCACATAGTGAGATCTCAAATTCAAACAAACTTTTCTCCTCACTTAGTTAACTTAAAGGTCTATAAAATGAAAATACAGATACTGTATTTATTGAAAAAATTTTGTATATAAGTGAACCCATGTGGTTAAAGCCTGTAGTATTCAAGAGTAAACTGTGTATTTTCATATAAATATAAATACACACACGTGTGTGTATATATATACATGTAATAACATAAAGGCATTCACACTAAACGTGAGTCACTAAGTCATGTGGATGATGTAATTCCCACCCTTTGCATTTTGCTTCTGATAAGGAGTAAACGTAGTTCATGTGGTATGGTAGAAAGTGTTTGTCCTGGGTCAGGAGTCCTCAGTTCAAGTAGACACAGAGAATCTTCCATGTTCTCCTCTCTAAATGTGGTTCAAATAGAAATTTTTGAAAGCAGAGTTCTTTGGGCTCTATTATTCTGCAATACCTTTTATAGTCTGACATTTCTATGACTGTAACTAAATAAAAATGAATATAATTTTTAACATTTCAAATAATTATTAAACTTGTGGCTAGTGAAAACATATTTTTACTAGCTCTCCAATAATATTTTGGGACTAAAAAATAATTTTTAAAACAGAAGAACATGTCTTCTGAAAAATATAACCTACACTCAGAATGGGCCTCTGAAAGATTAATTTTTCATCTAAACATTCTTTTTATCATACTACTTTAATTTTTATTCTAAATAAAAAGACAAAGGACAAGAGTGCTTGGAAAAGGTTAAATACCATGGTTTACTTGGCTGTATTTGTTGATGGGTCATCCAAATATCAAGGAGAAACTATGCAGTTTGGAAAGTCATTTTTCTTGTTATTGAAAAGAAGAGACATCTTGCTGCATCCCTAAGTAGCTACATCAGTATTTATTTTCCTTACTAAGGATTTCAGCAGACGTAAAAGTGGATGACTGGTGAGAGATGGATACCCCTACCACTTTAAGGGTAAAGGGTGTGCAGACGGACTCACATGACCCCAGACCTTCCGCCTGCTGAGGGGGCTGAACTCAAAAAAAATTTGTCTGCATTTGTTCAGACTGCCTGAACTCAGCTGGGACTATGGAGTCCTCCCTCTCAGTCTAGAGTATTTGTGGTTATGGTATCAGGGAGAGATACATTTTGAAATGGTAAAGGAGCATGTAGTATGTTTAACTGGTTTATACAGTGACATACTTGGGGGAAGATAATGTTTAATGATGTCTTGAAAATGTTGACCAAGATGCCATCAGTTACACACAAAATGAAAAAAACGCAAACTTTGGATGACAATTTTCTGGTTACTATAACAGCCACCGAACCAGCTCCATGATATTTACAATTTGAGACCTGAAGAACAGCAGGACTTCAGCTGGAACTTCTGAGTTTTGCCCAGTGTTTCCTCAGAATTGTTAATTGGTCCAGGTTCGGCATGCCAGTAAAGTTCTCATGAAACTTAACTAGGGCTAGCTGAAAACTTGGCATTTATTCTTGGAAAAAAAATCTTGAGTTTGCTTAAAGGTCTGTGAACCTCAGGAGACCTCTCAGTGACCCTTCCTACAGTGTGGTGGTTTCTAGTGATATCTGAAACCAAGAATGTTTTGTGAAGGATTTGAGTTTCATTTGGAAAGCCATATCTAATCCTATGTACTGCCTGATGAATTAAAAGTCTGGTCCTCCTTGGATCCTCATAGCACTCATAGCAGAGCTATGTGTAAAATTGATGACTTTTACTACAGAGTAAAATAGCACCTCTCAATTAGTCATTTTGAAATGTCTTCTCGCATTTTTAAAAAATATGCTTTGTGTCTATATGTACACTATCATCACTTTTATTTAAAATATAGGCATGTACTGAGTCTATCACTTGTAGCTATAGCATAATTTCTGCTAAATAATATAATTATTGTAGCATAAGTATTTTATTGATATTATTACACATTCTAAAAGTATTTCATGTCTTTTGAGGATCAAAATAATCCCAAGAATAACAGGTTTTGACTATGTGGAGCCAGGAAAAGTAGCTACTTCCTAAATAATAAGTGGATGGCCTCCAGGCATTGAGTGGGACACTGGTAGGCCTGGACTTCTCATTCTCTTTTTATCCCTCACCAAGGACACACACAGATCCAGGTATATGCACTTTTCTGAAGCATGTGGGAATTACCTCCCACATTGAAATCATTGACTGATTCAATGAATAAGAATATTTAATGATAAAAAATATTTCCCAAAAGTATTAGAAAAATAGCTAATTTTCAAGAAGCATATGCATTATTTTAAATTGGCTAAGAGATATGAATTCAAAATATCCTGCTTTCCTTTCTGAATTTTTAGTGGCTTTTTTGATCTAAGTGAATTTTTAGCCATTTTAAAGATTTGTTGTTCACTGTTTGTTGGTTGGTTTGTTTTTACTGTTTTTGTATCTTAAATTCTTAGATATAATGCCTGAGGAGAGTTAACATTCTTTATGCTTCCA
>SJYQ01003502.1:233281-246361 GCA_006410935.1 Redunca redunca
TTCTGAGCACCTATGCAACTATAAAAAGAAATATTTTTATATTGATGATGTGTGATTCCGATGGCCAAAGAATTAAAGACAAGTTTCTACTAGAGCCAAAAAAAAAAAAAGAAAATGAAATCCAAGGGAGAAATCATTTTATAATAATTTGATATACAGGCACTAATACTTTCTTTTCTACTAAATTTTTGATCCTGTACAGCCACATACAGTTCACTATACATTTTTTCATTTGAAAGTTTTAACATTGAATGTTAAATAGATTTATCAATTCATAGGACTTCTCAGGTGTTGCAGTGACAAAGAATCTACTTGCTAATGAGAGAGATGCAAGAAACACAGGTTCGATCCCTAGGTTGGGAAGATACCCTGGAGAAGGGAACGGAAACACACTCCAGTATTCTTTCTGGGAGAATCCCATGGACAGAGAAGGGGGACAGTCCATGGGGTCACAAAGAGTTGGACATGACTACACACAGCATAGCATGTAATTCATATCTTATGAGATATGCTCTATATTTACACAGAGCACTCTCCAATTGGATGGCATATCTATGGACAGACTCACCAGGGGCACAGCCTCTAATTTTAGGACCTCCCGCTAGATTTTCTTTCTTGACCCACGAGACTTGATGAGCAAGTAGAACATCAACGTCACACGTCACAGAGGTGCTTCTGACAGATGTGACCCTACTACAAACTCTATGAGGTCATTTTTTTTATCAACATAGACTGTTGAAGAGAAAATGTGTCTCTAGTAAATTTTTAAGAACAAAGAGCCTTCTCCCTTTTCAATGATAAGGCAGTTGTTAACAAAGGGCAACACATAATCAAGGAAAAGGAATGCAGTCCATGACCTTTGGACCATGCCATGCACAAGTAGATGCTGGAAGTAGTCTAAGTCATGTCATCACCAGTGATCTTAAGCCCCAGCTGCCCTTATGATTATAGGTCTTTCTAAACCACCACTCATGTATTTCAGGTCTTTCAATAAACAGCTAACTTCTTAGGGAGCTTATTATGTAAATCTCCAAATTTTCTTGTAATATCTTAGCTATAATCCATCTTAGTAAATCTCAGTCATTTTTTGTTTTACTTCTCACTGATTTGTTGTCAAGGCAAATGCTTTGTTCTGCCACCCAGAAGTCATGGGTCTGTCTATCTTACTGTCATCGGTTTCTGATTCCTGTTACACTACAACCTCCTGATAGAAACACATGAAATAGTACCAATAATTTAATTATTTTGTGTAATTTATTTGCATAATTCTCACAACGTACATTTCCATACATCTGGTCACTAACTGGTTGTATGGGTCACTACACCCCAAACTTGCTTTATTTTATTCTATTAAATATATTATATGTATGTTATCTACTCATAGACTATACTTTTGTAGAATGAGGCTAATTGATATGAATTATAATATAGTGCCACATTTTTGTAAGATACAAAGTTATTTCTGAAGAAATCATTTTCTTCCTAGAATGTTAAGTTTGCCTTTTGAGGAAGGCATGAGAAGATGATGATATATGATGAAATACCATATAGAAAACAGACAAGCCCCTTTAGCTTGTCTTTGAAGATAAAGGTACCTTTACTCAACAAAGAATAGATGAGGCCTGTCAAAGCATCAAAGTCAATGACAGTATTTTTACCTCTTTCTACAATTGCTAGCAACAGTGATTTCATTTCAGACAAAGATAATATGAGAAAGCATTGTTTGGCCCTTATGCAACCATTGAACTATCGAAAGGTTTTTTTTTTTTCTTTTCTCCCCGCTAAATTCACTTCTTGAAAAATGTCATATTTTCTCCTTTAGCTATACAGAATCAGAAATGTGTTGATGGAGGGGAATCAAGCACACCAGGAGTGTACTATTTAGAGATAATTTTCCTTAAGGCAGAGTGTTCACATACTCAAGATGCCAGGTCATTCTGGGGGCAGGGCTTGCAAGAGACAGCTTTCAAAAGAGGCTTGGTATTGGGAGAATTTGCCTACTGCAGTCCATGCACTTATGCTGAGCTTTGAAGCAAGTTATTTATCTACACTTCTTGGAACCTAGGGAGACTTTGGGAGGAGTAATTTAAGGAGTCTGCTTCTTTTCAGCTTGTTTCTTCTTGGCCCAGAGGATTTTGTGATATAAGAATAGGCAAAGTGTAATCAGCTAAATGGCAGGCAGAGTTTAGGAAGTTTTTCTTGTATTTTCTCTTTTAATTCACAAAATAAGCTCTTGAGATAGAAACTATCATTGTTTGTTGGGGCTTCCCTGGTAGCTCAGCTGGTAAAGAATCTGCCTGCAATGCAGGAGACCCCAGTTTGGTGTTTGGGTTTGGAAGATCCACTGGAGGATTTAAACACTCCAGTACTCTTGCCTGGAGAATCCCATGGGCAGAGGAGTCTGGCGGGCTACAGTCCTTGGGGTTGCAAAAAGTCAGACACGACTGAGCGACTAAGCACAGCACAGCATCAATGTTGTCATCCACTTTCTGAGATGGAGAAACTGATGTACCACGACTTAGGTAGCCTGTTGGAGGGCGTGCATGCTCAGTTGTGTCTGACTTGTTGCGACTCCATGGACTGCAGCCTGCAAAGGATTTGGAGCTTAGCACATAGGAAATGCTTAATACATGTTAATTATAATGCTAAACTTTCTTCAAAGAATTTTTATTATGTAATAATTCAGTATGATCACAGAAATTATATGTATAAATTCAAGTAATCAGACTTTCATATTTGAAATAATTTTTCAAGAAGGACTTTTTTATACCCTAGACACAATCTATTGTGTCTGTATTTTTATGCTGAATGTAAGAGGAAGGCTGAGTTCCTCTTTGATGGTATAAAATGTCATGATTCCATATAGCATCATGCAAATGCTTTATTTCAAAAGGCCAGATCTAAAGATGCTGTCTAGCTTGATTTATTTGGGCCTATTTTAATCAGGACCACTTTGCAGTACAAACTAAATAGCTTTAAGGAGGATCTGTCTCTGGGAAGCACACTGTCATTTTGGCTCTGGATGTTTGTTGAAGAAGTCCTCATTCATGCTCCCACAGCAGAATGCTTCCTGCACTGTAATCAGGCTTCTTACAGCTCTTCTTCTAGGAGTCAGGCAGGATCTTGATGGGAAGAAAAGGAAAAGCAAGATCAACCACTGTCATGGCACAGATAATACTGTGACAATGGGTAAACAGGTGTGCAGGAGTGCATTCATGATACAAGCTCAAGAGAATCTGCTCTCGTAACTCAGAATTAGGTTGTCCATGTGCAGGCTCCACCAATGTGTGGAGCACTGCGCTGCAACCTCCACCAATGATTAAGACTGTAGGAATAGAATGACCATGAGTAACAAATACTGCATGGAATTTAGTGGACATTGCGACCTCCATCACCAACCTCTTTTTGGAACCAGTGTTCAAAGAAATAGTAGTCATCTTTTATAGCTGAGTGAAGGAGTTTGAGAGCAGATAAGAAACTCATGTGAGATTCTGTACCATATGAGTTGATGAAGAATCAATGATCTTAGAGCCCAGTTCTTTCTATTGTATATTCTGCCTCTGATCAAAATTAAAACTAAAAATGCTTTTGGATCATGAGCCAATGATCCAATAATTCAATACTTAAGGAAGATCAGTATTATATCATAAAGAACATTCTGAGAAGATGTCATTGGACGACCAGTTCATAAGCTGGTATTAAGCATGAATAGGCTCTTATGAATAGACATCGTAAAGATAATAGGAATTGATCTTCTGTCCTTTGAGAGCTGATTTGAGTTAGAGAGGTCAAAGTTAAAATACATTACCAGCAATTTGAAAGCAAAAATGAAAGCATGTCATAAAATAGTCTGGCGATTTGGGTGGTTAGAGTTGGCCATGCACATTGATGAATGGCTGGGGAGAGCAAGATAGAACAGGTGGGGGCTCTTTTACTTATTTCCTGGGTCTCTTGTCTTCTGCTGCTCCAGATGTTTCTTAGAGGGAGGCATGATACTGGGAATACTGGTCGAATGGATAGGCTGAGACTCAACCATGTTATTTGGAAAAGTAGTAGACATGGCCTTAAAAATTAGCATGACTTTTTTCCTTTTGTGTTTAAATCTAGAAGCATTAGGATGAGTATACATGTGTGTATGCTAGGTCACTTCAGTTGTGTCCAACTCTTTGTGACTCCATGGACTATAGCCCACTAGGCTCTTCTGTCCATGGGATTCTCCAGGCAAGAATACTAACGTGGATTGCCATGCCCTCTTCCAGGGGATTCCCAACCAAGAGATCGAATCTGCACCTCTTATGTCTCCTGCATTGGCAAGTAGGTTCTTTACCACTAGAGCCACATGGGAAGCCCAAGTATGTGTGTAAAGTCTGCCAACTTTAAGGGTAAAAATAAACAACTAGTAAAAAAGCCATATAACTGAGGAGCATATTTCCATTTAACAAGGAAAGAGCAAAGAGAGGCCAGGAAAGTGAATCTAAAGAAATAAAATGATTTATTACAAAATGTTATGACTCAACATGGCTAAGGGAGAAAGGAATACATTTTTATACAATGCTTCCTGTGCTCAAGATTTTGTGGCAGATGGAGCACCTCCCTTGTTCATTTCTCTCTAGTCTGTCTTTCTCTTTCCAATGTGCAAAAAATAAAATAGAGAAAACCTTGGGGGGGAAATGTCCATCTCAAAGCCAGACAGGCACAGTTGCTGCTGGCCGCACGCATTTCACAGCTTGATGCTGAGTTCTGCAGCTGCCAACTCCATCCAGGAGTGACTATAAACATTCTTGGCCCCAGTAGAGTCAGAGATCCAGAAGGCTGACGGAGAGCCTGTGCACTGATTGCCAGTAGGGGATGGGGACACGCCAAATCTGGATTGAATTACACGTGTGAGACAATTCCTACTGTAATCACACTCTCCATTTTACTGTGACCAGGCTGGGTCTAGAAAGGCAACCACTGTCATCAATGTCATCAGAGAAGGCTGGTGGCAATGTGCAGCCCAGCTCAGCATCTAGGAGAGCTTAGGCAGGCATGTGCTTGCCCCAAGAGGGGGTCACCTAAAAGGGCTGCCTAAACTACCAGGTAGAAGAAAGAGAAATGTTTTTTGCATATGAATGCCCCGTGTTTGACAATGATAAGGTTTTTGTAATCCTTTGGACTAGCCCACCAACCTCCTCTGTCCAAGAGAACTCCTGTCTCTTATGTCTCCTGCATTGGTGGCTCAGATGGTGAAGAATCTGCCTGCAATGTGGGAGATCCCGGTTTGATTCCTCGGTTGGGAAGATCCCCTGGAGAAGAGAATGGCTATACACTTCAGTATTCTTGCCTGGAGAATTCCATAGACAGAGGAGTCTGGCAGGCTATAATCCATGGAGTCTCAAAGACTGAGACATGACTGAGCAGCTAACATACACACACATATTGGCAGGAGAGTTCTTTACCACTAACACCACCTTGGAAGCCCTTAATTAGGTATAGCAGGAAGAAAATGCTTTAAAAACTAAGGATTTTGAGAAATCTTACTGAGCAGGGCACACATAAATACATATAGCAATTCAGGGAGAGAATGATATTAAATATATAAAGAAAAGATCTCAAGTTCAAAATAGTTTCATGTAGTCATCTTTCAAATATTTTTAGTATCATGCTCTCCCTTAAAGTTTCTTCTTCTTTCTCTTTTACCCCTCCTTCCACTCATTTAGCCATAGCTTTCTGATATTGAGCATGACATCATCAAGCTGGAAGAGTTTCTGAGTTGGCAAATGTGTGTACCCAAACAAGGAAGCTTAGCAGTGTTAGACAAGGACTAGCACCAGGGTATATTTCAACTTAACTGGGAATGGAAAAGGCCTTTTTCTGCTTGAACCTCAATATGAATTAATGTTTGCTTCCAATAGGAAGGTTGCTTATATCAGGGAATGGAAGTACAAAAGCAAAGATATAGAGCCCTTAGATAACAGAAGAAGCTGCTTTTGGATTGAGTGGTATATGAGTGCTGGCATTTGATTTTGTTTGGAAGAACGGTACACAGACAACAATACATGAGCATTTAATTGAAAGTCTTTTTAACAATTACAGTATTAATGACAGAAAATAACCCACAGACTAGTACAGACTTTAAGATTAAGTGGTTAGAAGCTTTTATAGTACTTTGAGCATTTCTTTATATCTGCTGGGAATCACATAATAAGTAACTTGAGTTTGCGTTTCATGTCTCTAGTGATATTTAATTTTTCAGATATTCATCTTATGATATCTTACAAAGTTATCAATCCATGAAAGATAAAGAATAAAAATGTCCTTGACCCTAATCGCCTGCACACTGCTAACTTAATAAGGTTGACTGTGCCTTCTACAATTATTTCTGCACACATACATGCTTAGTTCAAAGTTCTGTGTTTAAAGAGGAAACCAAGATGAAATTTATTAATACCATGTCATGATCCTGAAGAAGAGCTTTTAAAGGACACAAAATCTTCTTCCATAATGTGTCTGCTGAGCTAGTTCGACCATGTTAGGGAAAAAAATTAAACCAGAGGGTTTGAAAAAGTGGTCACTATTTAATGATACAAGCAACTAGCTGAGTGGAAAAATCTTCATTTCAGCACCCGTGGGCACTGTAGAGACTTCCTTTTATACCATTTAAAATTGGAGCTATTAACACATAGTGTGAAATAAATACTCCTTTTTCTAAGTAGACATTCACTTCATTACTTTTTTTTAACAATCTATAGTCATCTTTTAGCAATCCATAATAATCTTTTAGCAATACTACTTTTTCCCTTCCCTTTTTCTATACTTTTCTTGTCTTCTGTCTCTTTCTTCCTCTGTATCTGTGCTGGGTTGTTGAGAGTTAGAGAGTTATAGGCTTTACATTTTATTGTTAACTGGAACTGAATTCGGAATAGATTTTCTCTTGTTAAGTATGTCATAGGTGATACAAAGCTTCTACTTTTCTGTGTCTATAAATAAAGATATATGGTTTAATACTTCCCGATGTCAGTCCATTGGACATTCTTGGAGAGGAGTTTTTCTATAAAGTCACAATAACATGATAAAAAACAGTAGAAAGTAACAAGATAACCAAGCTGGAAAAATTAATTTTTAAAATGTCATTTAAAGTAATTAATGAGAGAAGATACAGAAATTTTATTTTGACATGTTTAGGTATGTAAATATGAGGACTTGCTTCTGTACAGAACTGAATCTGTTGAACCTTGCAGAGTTATTTTTTACTTCTGGTCAAACAAGTTTTTCTATTAATGTTCACATTATCTCTAGCAGTTGTTTCCAACCTAGCCAGTTATCACAATTGCCTGGGAAAGTACCAAATAAAAATCTCTGGAGGTGAGTCCTGGGAAACTCTAAGCTAAAAATCCTCTGTAAGCGATTTTAATGAACATTTTAGTTTGGGAAATGCTTGACTGGAGGCAATAGTCCCAAAAGGGACAAGAACTAATTTAACATTTTACAAGTACCTTAATTCAAATGTAGGAAGTGCCATTCCTTCTTGAATTTCTATAGCATCCTCTTAAGACATCAAGTAAACCATGTATCATGTATCTTGTATGAATCCCTCATATAATCTCCTTAAGGATGAGGAAATATTTTCTATTATTGCTCTCTCCCATATGATTATTGCATTGCACTGATGAGGCATTCTATTAACATCACTGAGTAAAATGTCATTCCCAGGAGAAATTGTGGCTAAAATAGGAAATAGAGCATTAATAAGAGATGGTACAAAGTTATTACACAAAGTTATTACTAGAGGCTTCCTTGAGCAACCAGTTGCTTATGGAAATTGTTGCTCATCTAAGAATTCCTAACCAATGGGAAATTGAAAGGACTCTGTACATGAATATGGAGTCCTTAGATATCTCAAAAGGAGTTGTAAGAGCACTAAGAGATTATCCAAAGCATGGTCTTCTAGGAGGAAAAAAACCAAAACATTTTAAGTGAAAAGATAAATTTATAACTCATATACTCCACGCTAAGGAACCTCCAGAGAATTCTCAGGCTCACATAAATGCTGCTTCCAAGTGCCAATATAAAATTATTGTTATTGAAAAAAGCAGACAATTAAAAAAAATTCAATCAGTGAATTACACATGTAAAACAAGAACTAATTGACACAATCATTTCAAAAATACATCATAATTTCTAAAGCATCTGCAATTTCATTTCAAGATATGGGATTATTGTTTCTATTAAAATGATACTATTAAGATAAATAATATCTTTATTGTTATTTTCAAAATTTATCATAAATAGTTGCTTGTAGTGGCAAAATTATGACACTGTCTAACATTTCCATACTTGACAATGAACAATACTCTGTCATCTAAGAAAATTCTTCTTGCAAGGCATTAGGCCAAACTGAAGAATCTTGGTAAGGATGAAAGAATTGCATTGCTAATAAATGTGCTCTAAGGTCTTCCCTGGTGGTCCCGTGGTTAAGACTCTGCACTTCCAATGCAGGGAGCACAGGTTGCATCAAGGTGTGCCCAGAAACAAAAATATGTACAGTTCGATGGCTCTTTAAAAAAGTACTTTAAGTGCCAGGTAGAGTCTGAGAGCTGCCTTTTTCAGTTCAGTTCAGTCATTCAGTTGTGTCCAACTCTTTGCGACTCCATTGAATGCAGCACTCCAGGCTTAACTGTCCATCACCAACTCCCGAAACCTACTCAAACTCGAGTCCATTGCATCAGTGATGCCATCCAACCATCTCACCCTCTGTCGTCCCCTTCTCCTCCAGCAATCTTTCCCAGCATCAGGGTCTTTTCCAGTGAGTCAGTTCTTCCCATCAGGTGGCCAAAGTATTGGAGTTTCAGCTTCAGCATCAGTCCTTCCAATGAATATTCAGAACTGATCTCCTTTTTGGATCTCCTTGCAGTCCAAGGGACTCTCAAGAGTCTTCTCCAACACCACAGTTCAAAAGCATCCATTCTTTGGTGCTCAGCTTTCTTTATAGTCCAACTTTCACATCCATACATGACTACTGGGAAAACCATAGCTTTGACTAGACGGACCTTTGTTGGTATTTTACATTTCCTATTTTTCATATCTTTCTAAGATTGTACTTTAAAAATGTCACCTTCATCTGTTTTTTTTTTTTTTTTTCCCATTCCTATTTCATTGGATTAATCAGTCTCAAAGATTTGCGGAACAATACAGTACATGACACCCTGATAAAAAATAGTCACTCAGCTTTTCTGGCATTTATTCATATAAATATTAACCTCATACTTCACACAATTTAAGGTGAAATTGTCTATTTCCCACAAAAACTGGTCTCACTAAAGACTGCCCAACACAAAGCTATGGGTTGAGTCTAACAGTAATCTCCTTCTTCCTCACAATGTAACTTCTTAGGTGTCAATTATCCTCAAGCAACATGCCATCCCACCTGCTCTCTATGTGTAGCATTTTGGTTGCCATGCTTTAAAATTACCTGACTTGTGGCTTATTATGTGATCAAGCCAATCAACTTTCTGTCTGTAATACTTAAAGGGCTTTATATCCCATTAATATATGCATTGTATGATGTTTTAGAAAGTATTTTATAGAAGAAATATAAAGTGAAAAGGTTAGTTGTTCAGTTGTGTCTGACTCTTTGCAACCTCATGAACTGTCGCCCACCAGGCTCTTGTGTTCATAATTCTCCAGGCAAGAATACTGAAATGGGCAGCCAATTCCTTCTCCAGGGGATCTTCCCAAACCAGGGATAGAATCCAGGTTTCCTGCATTGCAGGCAGAATCTTTACTGTCCAGGGCTTCCCTTGTGGCTCAGCTGGTAAAGGATCTGCCTGCAATGCTGGAGACCTGGGTTCTATCCCTGTGTTGGGTAGATCCTCTGGAGTCGGAAAAGGGTACCCACTCTAGTATTCTGGTGTGGAGAATTCTATGGACTGTATAGTCCCTGGGGTCGCTAAGAGTTGGGCAAGACCGAGTGAGTTTCACTTTCACTTTTCTCTAACATCTGAGCCACCAGGGAAGCTCAGGAAGAAATAAATGCCAACGTTAAACTACATGTTACAGGAGAGTTTATAACGGAAATCAAGAATTCATTTTCCAAATTTATTCTCACTTCCACCCTTCTCCTCATGAGCAATATTTTACATGTCAGCATTTGGGTCTTCTTGCAGTTGCCTGGCTCCCAAGTATATCTTCACTACTATATCTTTATAAAATTTAGAAAGTTTTACTGCTGTCTTCTTAAATGAAGATTTAGTTTACTTATCCAACCTCAATATTCCATAACACCTTTCTCATTTAATAGTTATTTTACTATTCTAATTCTTCTATTGTTTCTTTTCTAAGTTTAAATAGTTACTGAAAACTTGATTCCCTGTTCCATCACAAATAACTGATGCTCAAAGCAATACATTAAAGATATTGGAACCCTTGTATGTTTTTACATTTTTCCTCCCTACTTTCTCTTTCCACCATTTGTTCAAGTTACATGAAATTTTATATTGCTAGCTTGATAACATTTCTATTTAGTTCTATATTCCAAATATAATCTTAGGTGCTTAACCTATAGAATAAGTTAGAAAGTTGAAAACCAATAAGCTGTCTATGTCATCTTAATTTTTTAGAATTTTTACACTATCTTGACCACAAAAATTTGGCTCATTGCATTGCAAAGTAGAGAATTATGCTTATATTTTCTTCTTAGGTGTTCTCATGAATCAAATTTGGTACCACTCATGGTATAATATTTCTTTTTTATACCAATTATTCAAAACCATATTTAATTTGATTCATATTCAACTATGGATTTTTTGCTTGATTTTTAAAAACTTTTCCCTATTTTCTATNAACCATATTTAATTTGATTCATATTCAACTATGGATTTTTTGCTTGATTTTTAAGAACTTTTCCCTATTTTCTATTGCTTTTGTTTTTTTCTTACTGAGATAAATACATATGCTCTTTTCATTATATCCCTAATATGTTCCAGGTTCTTTCTCATTCTGCTTATTTCTTGAACAGCACTGTGTTCTTCTTCTTGTAGACATTCTTTTTTGGGGCCACCACTACCTTCCAGTTTAATTTATTGTTTTTTAGGCTTGTATAGAAGAAATTAGAATGAATGTTAATGTTGCAGTTCATTTACTGGTTAATGGTAGAATTATACTAACTTGAAATTGCACATAGCCACATAACTTGCTTTGGGCAACAATATATGAGTGAAAGATACTAAAACCTGAAGAAGATACCATATTCTTCCCCTTGATATCAGGAAGGTTGGAAACTCCAAATTCAAGATCTCAGAGAGAGAAGATAAGAATCAGAGCCCTCATCCATTGTTCATAAGATATTCATTTATTAAATACACAGTATATGGCAGATTGTGTGTGTGTGTGTGTGTGTGTGTGTGTGTGTGTATCAATCTATGCCTACAGAAAAGCCCAGACAATTTATTAGGNGTGTGTGTGTGTGTGTGTGTCAATCTATGCCTACAGAAAAGCCCAGACAATTTATTAGGCTTTTGAAGCTATAAATTATATATTCAGTCACCTGAGATTGTCGGACAGAGCTATACTGCAGAGCCTGACAATGACTGTAGAACTGAGCAGAAGTTGGTATAAGAAAAGTGGGGTTTGCCAAAGAGAAATAGGAGGAATTGGAGGACCAGCCATTAGCATTCACAATCCCATTATTGGAATCAAGCAATAAATTCACTCAGGCAAGTTGGTGCTTTCACACGGCTGCAGAGAGTTCCTCTTTGCTCATCTTCTAAAAGGATAGTTGCTGCTGCTGCTGCTAAGTCGCTTCAGTCGTGTCCGACTTTGTGCGACCCCAGAGACAGCAGCCCACCAGGCTCCCCCGTCCCTGGGATTCTCCAGGCAAGAACACTGGAGTGGGTTGCCATTTCCTTCTCCAATGCATGAACTAAGATTATACCCACCCTAAAAGCAAAACTTGTGGACATTAAAGCTACATAGCATGGTTCAGGTGAGCTTAGGAGAAGCTGGGAGTAAGGGAAAGGGGAGTCACACCTCTCATCCTGGAGTGTTCCAAGTCAGAGCCATTATCCACCCTTATTGAAGGTCCTTTCATCCAGTCATTCATTCTCTTAAGGAAGATTGGTCATACCCTCGCCTCATATTATTTAGATGCTTAGGATACAGCCAGTAGTCAAAATGGCACATTTCTTGCTGATTTGATTTTAGATTCTAGAAAGAGGAGAGAGTAAACAGATTTGTAGTTTATCAGGTAAAGGGAATGTAATAAAGAACAAAGTTGGGTGAGTGAGAACGAATGAGACAGAGGCTTGGTTCTTTCACTGTGCAGTTAGGAAAGGCATTCTAAGATGGGAAGGTTTGGGCAGAGGTAAGAAGGACATGAGACAGCTGCTAATTTGAATATTTGGAAAAAGAACTTTAAGCTGAGGGAACTCTGAAAATAAAGACCCCGAATCAGGGGCAAGCTTGCTAGGGAGCTGTGAGAACTTCAGTGTGGCTAAAGAAAGGAAGTAGTCTAGAAGCCTTAGTAGTAAAGGAACCAAGGTCCATATCATCCAGGGACTTATGGGTCAGGAAACATTTGGTATTCATTCTGTGTGAGCTGTGAAACTACCAGAGAAATCTAAGTAGAAAGTGGCATGGTCTGACTTGCATTTTCAAAAACACTTTTTTTTTTTTTTTTTTTTNAAAAACACTTTTTTTTTTTTTTTGCAGAATATACAATAAGAGGCAAATTTAAGTTCAAAGTAATTTTTCCTCAAGACTTTAAAGTCTTATTCAGCTACATTTTAGTGTTCTGTTTTGCTGATAAATTTGAAATGTGTTATTTTTATTCTTTAATTGGGAAGACTTTTTTTATTACTGAAATTTCATAATGATGTGTTTTGGATAATGATGTGCTTGTGTTTAAAATTTATCTTGCTCAGCATTTTGTGGAGCTTTTCAGTTTAAAGTCTTGTGTTCCTCATCAGTTCCTGGAACTATTCTCTATTATTATTATTTTTTTTTTGAAGAACATTTTTCCTCTGGCTTTCCTTTATTCTTTTTTCCCAGACATTTTATCAAATATATTTAACTTTCCATTTTAACCTCTTATATCTTTTCTAT
>SJYQ01003502.1:253163-288271 GCA_006410935.1 Redunca redunca
TTTTCAATCTGATATTTTCTTTTATGAAAATATCTTGCTGGTGTTTTATGTTCTTATTCCTTTCCTACATCTTTTTTTTTTTAATTTTTGTCTTTTAAAAAATTTATGTATTTATTTTAACACCAAAACCATTTTGTATTGGGGTACAGCTGATTAACAATGTTGTGGTAGTTTCAGGTGAACATATGAAGCTGTTTAGATTTTTCTGTAATCTATTCTCTCAGTTGTTGTTTATGCTGAGGTCTTCATTTCTTAATCTCAAGTGATTATGATTTTTTTGACTACTAACTAAGCAGAGACTCTTTTCTGTGTTTTTGAGCCAGCACTCGTAGGTTTCCCAAAAGCCTGGTCTTTAGTCTGACTCTGTTCCAGATCAAGTTTTATATTAACATCTCATTGCAATGCTGCTGCCTGATCTGGGTAGTGTGTCAGTTATCTTTGCTGCATAACAAATCACTCCAAATCCTAGCGACTTAAGATAACATCAGTCATAAATGTATCTCACAGTCCCATAGGTTGGCAAATTGGGCAGAGCTTGGTTGTTTCTTTTTGTGCTTGTCTCAGCTGGGCTCCCTCCCAGGTCTGTGGGTCATAACCCAGGTCAACTGGAATCTAGTTGTTTGAAGAGGTGGTTCCGCTGAGATGGATGAATTCTACCCTCCAGGGTCTCTCATTTGCTGGCCAAACTGACTTCTTCACAGGGTAATCATCCAGTAAAGAGAGATGGCAATTCCCAGAGTGCCTAAGCACTCTTTTAGGCCCTACACGCAGCATATTTATTACTGTTTAATTACTCAAAGCAAGTTTTCTGGCCAAGCCTGAATTCAAGAGGTAGGGAAATAGACTTCCTCAACTTCATCTCTCTGTAGAAAGAACTACAAGATATTGTAATCATTTGTACCGTGTACTGAGGTTATGTGATCTGGCCTCTGAGCTCAGAGTTCTAATTTCTTGAAGCTTTCTTTAAGGTTCTGATTTCTTTCCTACTACTTCAGGGATAAAGCCAATTTTCTGACATTATTAACTTCTATTTGGCTCTTTGTTTCTTTCCAACTGAAAGGTAGTGACAATTTCTGACTGAAACTCTGGTCTTGCTATTTTAATTACAAGCCAAGAATAGTGACTCTGAAGTTTCTAATGGATGGGTAACACATGGTCACACAAAATACATGTGCAACCAGTGCAATCAAGCAAGTAGAGAATCATTCTGGGGAATATCAACTAGGATCAGGGAATCTCTGTGTGCTCAGTTGTGTCTGACTCTTTGAGGCTCTGGGGGCTGTAGTCTACCTGTCCATGGGATTCTCCAGGCAAGAATACTAGAGTGAGGTGCCATTTCCTCCTCGAAGGTATCTTCCCGACTCAGGGATGGAGCCCGCATCTCTTACATCTCCTGCATTGGCAGGCAGGTTCTTTACCTGTAGCACAACCTAGGAAACCCCAGGGAATCTCTAGAGCTGTACCATCTAATATGGTATCTGCTAGAGCTCTATGTGGCTATTTTAAACTAAATTGACTAAAATGAAACACAATGAAAGAATGCTTTTCCTCAGGTTCATGAACCACATTTCAAGTGCTCAATGGCTACATGTGGCTACTGGCTACAACATCCTACAGCTCAAGAGAACATTTTCATTGTTTAAGAGAGTTCCACTGGGCAGTTCTACTCTAGTGCATTTGCTGAGTATCAGACTAGAAAATGGGCAAACTGGGACCCTATATCCACCTGAGCTGTGAAAAGATTGATTATAAGCATCATGAGATTGGTGGTGAGAAGGGACCTGGATTTTGATATTTTTACTTTATCTTGATAAATATTGACTCATAAAATGAGGGGAGGTTGAGTCAGACTCAATCTGAGAGGGACATCCGTAGATTCAATTACACAGAGTTGGAGCAAAGCAGAAACGTCATCCAAAACAAAACAGAACAGAAAGTTACCAGACAGAGGCTTATCAACTTCCCTGTCTTCTGTTTGTGTGCTTTTTGTTGTTGTTGCTGCTGCTGATAATAAAAGTAATGTATGAGTACTGAAGAATACTTGAAAATCATAATGACTTCCTTGTCTTCTTGTGCAGAATATAGCAAATGCATTCTGTTTCTTTTCCTAATGACTATGAGTCATCATTATTGAATTATAGAAGGCTGCAGCTACAGGAGAATGGAGAGCAATGTTCTCCTGGACTGTGGCGGCATTGAGAGAGATTTAAGGCATGCATTTGCCTCTACATTAGAGGCCTCAACAGGGCAATTTTCTGGCATTCTTTTACTTTTCACCTTGTTATTATCCCTAACTCCCTATCTGACTTGTGTGCTTGGAGTAGCTGCCACAGCAGTACTTCGACATTTTTGTCCTCTTCACTTTAATACAGAGTAAAGCATGTTAGAAGTGACCAGGTAATCAAGCTGGTCAAATTAAGTTTTACCTTAACTGTCTAAATGCCTCTGACCGGCTCTGCTACCAAGGAGAATGTATGACTGTTACATCAAGTGTCTCCTCATTCATCATATCCTGCCTTCTGCTTGGAGACTCTCAATGAGGAACACGTCAAAGAGCTTGGAATTTAAATTAACAAAGTCGGGAGCTTAGACTCATAGCTTAGCTATATGACCTGGGCCTGAGCCAATCTCAAATCTCCTTTAAAATTAGTTTTCATAAGTATTCATCATCTTCAGTATTCTCATCACTGACACTAATGAAGTTCTGAGCATGTGTCAAGCAATGTTCCAACTATTTGTCATTGATAACTCATCTTAATCTTCACAAACCCTATGAATTAGCTGCTATTATTTATCCACAGTTTCACATGAAGAAACTGAGATATGAACAGATTAAGTAACTAGCTCTCAGACCTATGTTTCTAAGTTGCAAGTGTTGTGTGTCTTTAAGAGATATTTAGCTGTCCTTTGGGTTTGTGATTTTGTTCTGGATGATTAAACTTTGGGGTCATGGGCTTCCAGATAAGAGCACATCATAAATCACTATGGGATTTCTAGAGAAACTGCAGAACAGCATTCATCATTCAATAAACTGAGTGGGGATCCACCCTTCTCTAATGAAGAAGTCAGAGCAATGAAGCCTGAGGACAAACAAAGGAAATTCTGTGAGTTTGTCTGCAGTCTGTTGGGGTTTTGTAAAACCTGTGTGTGGAATTAATTTAAGCTTGGGATTTAGAGAGAGTCAAGACAAGGTTTACATGACAAAAAGTCACTAATGCATTGGCTTGTGAGGGGAAAATGTAGGTTTAGTAGAATTGTTTTGCTCAATTTGATTTTTAAAGAGCATTTTTTAAGATTTTATTTTGATTCTAAATATTTATGTTAATATGAACTCAATAACCTTGGTCTGGAAATAAACTTGTTTTTTTAATGATATTTCTATGGGAATTCTCCCAAGCATAATTTGAGGATTCAAATAGAGTTCTGTGTATCTAAATGTCTTTTAAACCAATTGCCTCTGTGTATAAACAAGGAAATTTATAATGGAAAGGAAGTCACACCTAGCTACTTTTATTTTAGAAAAGACAAAAATATTGTGAAGGGATGCTTATATCCTATAGGTATCATCAGTACTGAAAACTGTTTTTTCTTGGAAATTGGCTCTTGGTGTAAGCTGGATAAATGGAATATCCTGCTGAACTAGTGAACTAGTGATAAGTTTGCTATAGTGGACTCACACGAGCTAAATTTTGCATGAAAATGAATAGAACATATTAAAACCAGTAAAGATTTTCAAAAAGACAACTTAGTGTTGCTTAGAGAATTGAAGGTGTTTTATCATCTTTATGGTTCTTCTGCACACATAGTCTCATATCCTGCTCATCGTCACAGCCACACTTCCCCAAATATACAGACTATTTTAACATTCATGTATTTAAGAAATACATGAAATTAAGAAATACTCTGTCTGATAGACAGAACGCCTGATGAACTATGGACAGAGATTCATGACATTGTACAGGAGACAGGAAGAAAGACCATCACCAAGAAAAAGAAATGTAAAAAAGCAAAAATGGCTGTCTGGGGAGGCCTTACAAATAGCTGTGGAAAGAAGAGAAGGGAAAAGCAAAGGATAAAAGGAAAGATATACCCATTTGAATGCAGAGCTCCAAAGAATAGCAAGGAGAGATAAGAAAGCCTTCCTCAGTGATCAGCACAAAGAAATAGAGGGCAACAATAAAATGGGAAAGACTAGAGATCTCTTCAAGAAAATTAGAGATACCAAGGGAACATTTCATGCAAAGATAGGCACAATAAAGGACAGAAATGCTATGGATCTAACAGAAGCAGAAGATATTAACAAGAAGTGGCAAGAATACACAGAAGAACTGTA
Organism: Redunca redunca; assembly: GCA_006410935.1. Classification (NCBI taxonomy): domain Eukaryota; kingdom Metazoa; phylum Chordata; class Mammalia; order Artiodactyla; family Bovidae; genus Redunca; species Redunca redunca. The sequence goes on from SJYQ01003502.1 coordinate 257,497, forward strand.
CAAAAAAGATCTTCATGACTAAGATAATCACGATGGTGTGATCACTCACCTAGAGCCAGACATCCTGGAATGTGAAGTCAAGTGGGCCTTAGAAAGCATCACTACAAACAAAGCTAGTGGAGGTGATAGAATTCCAGTTGAGCTATTTCAAATCCTGAAACATGATGCTGTGAAAGTGCTGCATTCAATATGCCAGCAAATTTGGAACACTCATCAGTGGCCACAAGACTGGAAAAGTTCAGTTTTCATTCCAATCCCAAAGAAAGGCAATGCCAAAGAACACTCAAACTACCGCACAATTTCACTCATCTCACAGGCTAGTAAAGGAATGCTCAAAATTCTCCAAGCCAGGCTTCAGCAATACGTGAACCGTGAACTCCCTGATGTTCAAGCTGGTTTTAGAAAAGGCAGAGGAACCAGAGATCAAATTGCCAACATCCGCTGGATCATTGAAAAAGCAAGAGTGATCCAGAAAAACATCTATTTCTGCTTTATTGACTATGCCAAAGCCTTTGACTGTGTGGATCACAATAAACTGTGGAAAATTCTGAAAGAGATGGGAATACCAGACCACCTGACCTGTCTCTTGAGAAACCTGTATCCAGGTCAGGAAGCAGCAGTTAGACCTGAACATGGAACAATAGACTGGTTCCAAATAGGAAAAGGAGTATGTCAAGGCTATATATTGTCACCCTGCTTATTTAACTTATATGCAGAGTACATCATGAGAAACGCTGGGCTGGAAGAAGCACAAGCTGGAATCAAGATTGCTGGGAGAAATATCAATAACCTCAGATATGTAGATGACACCACCCTTATGGCAGAAAATGAAGAAGAATTAAAGAGCCTCTTGATGAAAGTGAAAGAGGAGAGTAAAAAAGTTGGCTTAAAGCTCAACATTCAGAAAACTAAGATCATGACATTCAGTACCATCATTTCATGGCAAATAGATGGAGAAACAGTGGAAATAGTGGCAGACTTTATTTGGGTGTGGGGCGGGCTCAGTAATCACTGCAGATGGTGGCTGCAGCCATGAAATAAAAGACGTTTACTCCTTGGAAGAAAAGTTATGACTAACCTTGACAGCATATTAAAAAGCAGAGACATTACTTTGGCAACAAAGGTCCGTCTAGTCAAAGCTATGGTTTTTCCAGTGGTCATGTATGGTGTGAGAGTTGGTCTATAAAGAAATCTGAGGGCTGAAGACTTGATACTTTTGAACTGTGGTGTTGGAGAAGACTCTTGAGAGTCCCTTGGACTGCAAGGAGATCCATCAGTCCATCCTAAAGGAAATCAGTCCCGAATATTCATTGGAAGGACTGATGTTGAAGCTGAAACTCCAAAACTTTCGCCACCTGATGTGAAGAATTGACTCATTTGAAAAGATCCTGATGCTGGAAAATATTGAAGGCTGGAGGAGAAGGGGATAACAGAGGATGAGATGGTTGGATGGCATCTCCGACTCAATGGACATGAGTTTGATTAAGCTCCGGGAGTTCGTGATGGTTAGGGAGGCCTAACGTGCTGCAGTCCACAGGATCACAGACAGTCGGACATGACTTAGCGACTCAACTGAACTGAACTGAACTGATTCAAGAAAACTCAGCAGTAAAAATGATACTAGATTTTAGTTTAGATGGAAGAAAAGCTGTATATTTTTTAGCAACATTTCCTTTCAAAGGACCATTATGAAACTGAATTTCTCCTGAGGCAAATCACAGGAATAATTTGCAATGCAGTGTGATTCTTACCCTGTAGTGGCCACGGACTTGGCAATCTGGGGCTCTTTGCTATGCTATTCCAGAAGACAGAAGCACCTCATCAGCACCTCTGGTTGATCATCTTTTAGGACTGACCACCAAAGCTTAGGCTGATAGGATTGGGTAGGTAACCTCAACAGCTTTCAAAGAGGTTTCTTCCTTCATAACTCACTTTTTTGTGTGTGGGTTTGAGGGTAGCAGGTAACATATCAATAAAACAGACCCTTGTTCATTAGAAATTATCAAGTGCTACTGATGCTGGGTGCTACTTCATCTTGCTGGAGATTCTTAGTCTCTTTTCCTTCTTAAAGTATATACAACCTGATTAATGACAGGGCAGTTACTGCCCAGTGAAAGTAAATGGCTAAAGACTTATGGCTGGCAAAATTCAGAATGATTTAGATTACAATGCATCCAACAGTGCCTAAATGCTAATTTGGTACTAATTTGTGTTTAAAATCTTAACAAGATTTTAAAAGTTCTTTAGGAAATCCAAAGAAGAGAAACAGAAAACTAAACAACCCATAAAGTAAAGCATTACAGTGGAACACAGGCACTGAAGGTGGAGGCAGCAGAGGGAGAAAAATAAAACTCCTTTAAATCCTGTTTTGTTTACAAGTTTGCATCGCATTGCTTAAACTCTAGGCTCATGTTGTTAGAACTCTGTGAAGTAAAAAATATAGGCTGGATTATCTGGGCCAGCATTTATTATTTTAAATGCTCTGCCTTGTTCTCACGTATGCAGTCTGGTTTTGTGGATTTTTATTATCATTGTGGGGAATTTTTTTTTGACAATGCATCCCAAGCTTTAATTAAGAAAATGAAAGAACTATTATTATGGGCATACTTAAAGATAGCTAAGCGTATTTATGAAAGAAGAAAAAAAAATTTTTTTAAGCACACTAACCTCAAGATACTACTTTCATGTCTTTTAAAATCCATTGTGAACAATATCTTGGTTATATTAACATAGCTTATAATTTTATAAGATTCAGTGGATTCTCAAGTAAAGCAGGCCTAGTTCAAACCATGCAAATATTTAACTTGCTAGACCTTCACTTAACCACATTTCTTCATGAGATGACATCTGAAGGTTAACCATTAGCTAACTAAAGTTAGCTTCCTACTTCCTTGCCAGTGGCCTTCATTTCTGCTTCAGAGCTACTCAGTTTTATCCTATGTAGCTGATTCTTTGTCTGCAATCTTTTCATTCAGTCAAGGGTAGACTCTTTCTTCAAAATAATGTGATTAACTTCTTTGCATAATATTTAGCAGTAGAATAAAACTCTCATATTTTGTCTTTTGAAACATTAACACTTCACGGGGGAGTGATAAAGGAAAGATGCTCTCTTGCTTAAATACTAGTATCAGGAATTTGGGGGCATAAACAGTTGAGAGAAAAATCTTGGTGGAGTGATTTCCTTTTCTGCTAGAATTTTATGCATCTCTATAATGCATCAGCTGGCAACATTTTATAAGACAATCTGGAAGTCAGTGAATGCGTCTGGAATAATAATGTCTGGAGTCTAAATAGAATTTACAAGACAGATGAAACCTGGAGACGCGATGTTAGGCAAAGAGAATTGAGAAGAAAGAAAGCAAATATAAATTATGACAAGTGGTTATGGAAAGGTTCCTTTAAAGAAAGGACCAGCAACACAGCTTAATTGTTGAACATCCAGGGGTAAACCTGAGTGCTGATTTTATGTTCATAGAAATTATGTTAGGAAAGTATGACTAAAATTAAAACTATATTTTCATTCTAACTTCCTATTTTTCCCCCCTTAGTTCTATCAGTAAAGAAAAAAAAAATAGAGAGAGTGAAACTTCTTGTTCTTGAGCTTGGAATTCAGCCCAAATGAATTCCTTTCTGCATTCTTGATTACCATTCAGTCATCTATATTTGCCATCTTTGAATATGGGAAGAAAGAGATTTATCAGATTCACACCATATAACTCATGTAACTAAAATATAGCTTTCTAGTCATGCTTCAGGCCTGGCAGACAGGTAATAAAGAATAGGAACTTGACTTTGATTGAAGAAACTTTGCATTGAGAAAACAAAATATGATACTTTCTAAATTTTTAAGAAACACAGCCATAGAATACAAGTAGATGCCTGATTATAAAGCACAGAATATTCCATGCTTACTTTGCATTTAATTTATAAAGACACACCCTAGAGTGTCAGCAGCTGTGTATTCCTCTTTGTGTTCTGAAAAGTCATGCACAAAAATATCAGAGCCCATGGTAAAAATAGAAATTGGGAAAGACTTCCACAAACCAATGCAACTTTCTAACCAAAACAACAATGAAAATAATAATCATGTCATGAAATAACTTAGCCCAGGGATGCTCCCTTAGGGATATCAAATAGGTACAAAAGCAATAAACAAGAAATGTGGGCTTGGGGGCCTCTGCAATGATGCAGATTTACACGAAGGTCTACATTCTTTGGTAGCTTCCCTGGTGGCTCAGACAGTAAAGAATCTGCCTACAGTGCAGGAGACTCAGATTTGATCCCTGGGCCAGGAAGATCCCCTACAGGAGGAACTGGCAACCCACTCCAGTATTCTTGCCTGGGAAATCCCATAGGCCAAGGAGCCTGGTGGGCTACAGTACATGGGGTGGCAAATAGTTGCATATTGCTGAGTGACTAACATTTACTTACTTACTGTATTCTTTGGAGCAGGAGAAAGCTGCAGAGAGAGCCATGAGCAGAGTCCTAGCATGCAGCTTGTTACTAATTTTCTCATAATACAGTTAAAAATGATGTCATTTCTTCTACTTACCAATCACATATGAGCTAAAGTGTTAAGACTGTATATATTGCCACAGATCACCAATAAGCATTTCAGGAGCTTTCTCTATGTGCCCATTACTTTATCGAGCTGTGATGTTCATGCCCAAATATTTCTTCCTCTATTTTATTATCCTGGAGTGGCCATCAAGAACCCCTCACATATGTCTATATAATTATGCCATTTATTTCCCCCTAAATCTAAGGCTAAGTGAAAGTGAAAGCATTAGTTACCCAGTCTTTGCAACTCCATGGACTGTAGCCCGCCAGGCTCCTCTATCCCTGGAATTCTCCAAGCAAGAATGGTTGAGTGGCTAGCTATTACCATCTCCAGGGGATCTTCCCTCACCTAGGGATCAAACCTGGGTCTCCTGCCTTGCAGGCAGTTTCTTTACCTGTCTGAGTCACCAGGGAAGCCCAAGGCTAAAGACAACATTACATAAATTTCCACTTTCCATAGCCATCTATACCAGTGCCTTATAGCTCTCAGAGGTAGCAAAAGATCAAGATATAAATGCAAAGGAGAATGAGCCACCAGAGAGCTGGGAGGAAGACCCAGAGTGTTCAGCAACATTGAAGGCCAGGCAAGAGCAAGTAGCAGAGGAGGAGAGGTCAACAGCCTTCGACACAGCCCAGGGTTCATAGAAGGTCACGGCTGGTGGAGACACAGTCTTCTCATTTAACAATAATAACCTTGTTGATGGCTTTAACAGAAACAGCTTCAGTGGAGAAAGAGTGGCCAGAAATCAGATTTCTGAGGCTGAAGACTCAACTGGAGGAAACAGGCAGAGAATGAGAGTGTAAATGACTCTTTCATGGAATTTGATTGTATTAGAGGAGAGAAAATTAGGTCAGTAGCTGGAGGAGGATGTGGGTATGGTTATTTATTTTATTATGAAATAATAAAATGTTTAGATGTTGTTGTAGGGGGAGATGGGGTCCCAGAACAGAGACTACAAAATTAGTCAATTGTAGACAGTGGTCCCAGAGAAGGCAGGAGAAATTGGGTAACAGAGATTTATTAATAGGAAGCATGGTGGGCAAATTTACATTGTAATAGGAGACAGGAGGAAGTGATAGCTGCACATGGGTAAGGTGGAGGATAAGAAGAAGAAAGTATAAAAAGTGTTTGTCTAATATTCTCTATTTTCTTTGAAAAGTGTTAGTCACTTAGTCTGGAGAAGGCAATGGCAACCCACTCGAGTACTCTTGCCTGGAAAATCCCATGGACAGAGGAGCCTGGTGGGCTGCAGTGCATGGAGTCGCTAAGAGTCGAGCACAACTGAGCGACTTCACTTTCACTTTTCACTTTCATGCATTGGAGAAGGAAATGGCAACCCACTCCAGTGTTCTTGCCTGGAGAATCCCAGGGACGGCGGAGCCTGGTGGGCTGCCGTCTATGGGGTCGCTCAGAGTCGGACACGACTGAGGCGACGCAGCAGCAGCAGCAGCAGCTGTTTAGTCACGTCCTCCTTTTTGTGACCCCATGGACTGCAGCCCACCAGGCTCCTCTGTCCATGAAAGTCTCCACTCAAGAATACTGGAGTGGGTTGCCACTCCTTTTTCCGGGGGATCGTCCTAATCCAGGGCTTGAACCCAGGTCGCCTGCATTGCAAGAGGATTCTTTACTCTCTGAACCACCAGGGAAGTTATAACGTTCGATGTTTGTAATGGCTGCTGTCGAGGACAAGATAAAGATGCAAAGTTTCCCCAGAAGCCACAGAAGGGTCATAAGATGATGGGGCCCTTTTGCTGATCGTTCCTGAACTGTCTGTGACGTCCATACTCAGGAAGATGCATTAAGACCCATGTGCTCCAGGAGAGAAGTCCATTCCCTTGTAGAATCCTAATGACCCTTCCCAGTCCAGATGTGGTTCTCACTGACTTTTGGGAGAAATAAATCTGTAAACCTTCTCAGGAGCTCCTCTGTGCATCTTTCACCCAAGGGAAGTAGGAATATGGCTTTGGCACAAGGCTCATGCAGATTGGTCTCTAGGCTTCATGGCTTCTTAATGGTATAACATGGATTTCATTTTCTGCATTTTCATTTCTACGCAAAGGAGAATTAAACATCTACCTCTCACAGTTGTTACAAGGATTAAACAAGGCAGTAAGTGCGAAGTTTCTGGCACAGAGTAAATGCTCAGCAAATAAATAGGTAAATGCTGCTTCTAGACTTTGTTAGCTTAATAGGAGAGGAAATGACTAGATTAAGAAATTGGAATAAGACTCTGCCAACATTAAAAACTTTTCTTTGCTTTTCATCATTAAATTGTCAAACAATATTCACAGAAGGAGGTTGTTTTATGTATTTAGGTTTCACAAGTTAATAATAATTGTGTGTTTCAGAAAGAAGAGGGAGTCTAGTGCTGCTAAACCCTGACAGGTTGGCATTAGTGCCAGGGAAAAAAAGAAAACATTTCTGATGGGGATAAAGATGAATTATACCTTTTTTTTTTCTTTCAGATTTCAATAGAGTCATTTGGGTAGATTAGATAACAGCTTATGAGATAAAACTATATCATTGACCAAAACATTGCTCAGAGTTAAATGCCAGAGTTTTAGGTTTTTATCTTATGTACAGATGATAAGACCCTTAACAATGCCAGGGTTGGCAGTACCAACCCTTCAAGCAGCAGGGAATCATGTATAGCTTTATGGTTGGTCCTACTCTTGCCTCCACATCTGTGGATGCAACACACTGTGGATTCAGCCGAACTCATACCCTCTGCTAGCTATTTAGAGGTAAAAAATCTGTGTGGAAGTAGACCTGCCTGTTCAAACCCATGTTGTTCCAAGGTCAACTCTGCCAGATATAATTCGATAACCTCTCAGACATAGATACTTTTGGGTGTCTACTACAAAGCAAGTCAAATACCAGCTTTGATGTAAAGCAGAGTCCCCCTGAAGGTGTTTGCTTCATGTCACATTTTAACCGGTGCCTTTGGGCCTGTTTCAATGGGTAGAATGATAGCTCAAGAAGATTGAATACTTTTAAGGCAATGTTAGACAAACATCACAGTAGCTTCCACGATGGCTCACTGGTAAAGAATCTGCCTGCAGTGAAGGAGGCGTGGGTTTGATCTCTGGGCTAGGAAGATTCCCTAGAGGAGGAAATGGCAACCCACTCCAGTATTCTTTCCTGGAAAATCCCAGGGACAGAAGAGTCTGGCAGGCTACAGTCCTCGGGGTCGCAAGGAGTTGAACACGAACAGCTGAGCACACTGTAGCTTTCATGTTTGCACTGAGCCACGCATACGCATATTACATGTTCCATGGTTGAGGAGCTAGTTTTCCCCTTTCGTTTGTAACATGTATTTGCTCAAGAGCTCTCAGAAATAAGACCTCACTTTTGTTTGTTGATGCTCTTGTATGACAAATGTGCTTCCACTGAACGGAAGATTCACCTGCCTATCTTGGTTACTTCAGTGGGCTGCTTTGCTTTTCCACGCTGAGGAATATTTTTAAGTCACTAGAGAAATTAACGCAGAGTATAAGCAAGGATCCAACTGCCAAAGAATGGTTATAAATGTGAAGCTTGGCTTTATGAACACCTTTCCTGAGCAAAGGGATGACCGATCATGCGGCTCCCAGCCTGAGAAGTATTTTATTTGTGCCCACTAAGAACCCTGGGACTGAGGTGCCATCTGCCCCAAGGACAGTGTTTCCAGGATGGGATGCAGACAAAGGGTCTATATCATAAGTTTACTTTCTTCTAAAATACTTTGACCTGTCAATACCATGAAACAACTTCATGGTATTGAACTTTAAGCTCACAAGAGATAAACTTTCAGGTTATAAATATCTGGTCTTCCTTTCATGTTTATCAGAATCTTTTCCAGGAGACATGCTATACCTGATCTTTTATCACATATTTCATATCATTGATATTAAATGAATAGAGTAATCATGCTTAAAAAACCTTTTAAAAACTCATAAGATTTATCAGATGAAAAACACTGTATTTTGTACACTAATGATTTGGAATGGGCACATGATATAATAATATACTAAATATTATAATAATAAATAATAAATAATATAATAAATTGGGTCTTGCAGAAAAATTGATTCTAAAACTTCAGATGATGAAAACTTATTGCTATCCTTGTAATTTACAGTTCAGTTCAGTTCAATCAGTTCAGTAGCTCAGTCATGTCCAACTCTTTGCAACCCCATGGACTGTAGCACGCCAGGCCTTCCTGTCCAACTCCATCTCCTAAAGTTTACTCAAACTCGCATCCATTGAGTTGGTGATGCCATCCAACCATCTCATCCTCTGTCGTCCCCTTCTCTTCCTGCCTTCAATCTTTCCCAGCATCAGTGAACATGCAATGGAAGATATACAAGTTTTAGTGGAGAATAAAAGAAAATAAATGAGAGTATGCGATAGGAGCGAGGCTTTCAAATCTTTAATGACAGCTTAAGAAGACTCAGAAAAGCTGTTAGAGGCTATTCTTTAATACTTCACACAGACCCAGAGCTAGTGGTAGTAGAAAAGTCATAAATTATTATTCAAATGGATAAATTAAAGTCACTTACTCTTAGTAAAAGAGCAGTGGATGGTTTAATTTAGAATTTATTTCTATTCCTTGCTGTCAGTAAAAAGCTCTAGCTATTAAAACAAGGATAAATTAGATTTCTGACTACTTTTAAGGGTTTTAGATGTTAAGGTCACACTTTATTATCTCTAATTGCACATTAAAATAGGAGAAGGAAATGGCAACCCACTCCAGTATTCTTGCCTAGAGAATTCAGTGGACAGAGGAGCATGGCAGGCTGCCATCTATGCAGTCGCACAGAGTTGGACACAACTGAAGTGACTTAGCAGCAGCAGCAGCACTTTAAAATGTATCACTCTATTTCCTGAACACTTGTGTAGGATTTTTTTTCTTATAGAATATTTTCTATAGAAATATATTTTTATAAAAAATATTCTTCTATAGGAAAAATTTATTTCTATTTTTTTCATATAGAAGAATACCATTCAGGATGCTATTGAAGCAGTTCAGATGAGACATGATAGCTCTGAATTAAAGAAGTAACAGTGAGAGTGGAGAAAAAGGACTGACTGAAGATATGCCCCTAGCTTTATCAATGACACGTATGTTATTAACTGGATTTTGGAGGTAAAGGAGAGGAAAGTTGTGAACATGACATCAGTTCAGTTCAGTTCAGTAGTCATGTATGGATGTGAGAGTTGGACTGTGAAGAAGGCTCAGCGCCGAAGAACATGACACAGTATATATATATTTTTTGGATGAGTCATGGATAAATGGCAAGCCTTTCACTGAGACTGGGTATATAACACAAGAGGAAGGTTTGGAAGAAAAATATAAGCTTCTTTTGTAATGTTTATAATAAATTTCTCACTTGGTGGGATGTCAAATATGATGCCAAATATATAGATCTGGAGCTTAGGAGGTGAGCTGGAGTTAACAATTTGGCCATCTTATGAGTGGAAAGCTGGTGGTTGAAGTCATAACTATAAATCAGATTGCTCAGAGTAGCATGAGAGAAGAACAAAGATAAAGCTGTGAAGAATAGTGAATATTAACAAGCAGCAGAGGAAATGAAGCCAAGAAGAAAACACCGAGCAGTGGTCTGATTAAGTTGTGTAATCAGTATATTTTAGAAACTAAAGGAGGGCTTCCCTCATAGCTCAGTTGGTAAAGAATCCGCCTGCAATGCAGGAGACCCTGGTTCGATTCCTGGGTCAGGAAGATCTGCTGGAGAAGGGAACCCACTCCAGTATACTCAGGCCTCCCTCGTGGCTCAGTTGGTAAAGAGTCCACCTGCAATGAAGGAGTCCTGGGTTCGATCCCTGGGTTGGGAAGATCCCTTGGAGAAGGGAAAGGCTACCCACTCCAGTATTCTGGCCTGGAGAACTCCATGGACTGTATGTATAGTTCACAGGGTTGCAAAGAGTTGGACACAATTGAGCGACTCTCACTTTCAAAGGAGGCTAAGACTTTAAAATGGGAGGAGTGACTGTCACAGAGCAAAGTCACAGAATGAACATATCCCTATTGGATTTTGCAATGTGGAAAGTATCAGTGATCAGTAAATGGTTTCCATGGGGTGATATAAAAATTGAACAAATTATGAAGTGATTAAGTGTAGACATAGACTTCTTTTTCAGGAGATTTGATACAGAGCACAGTTTCTAACTGGAGGGAGTAAGGCCTCAGGAAGAATTCTTTTTTTTAAGTTTAAGAGAGCTGAATATATTTAAATAGAGAAGCAAATAGCTGGTGTAGAAGGAAAGGACGAAAAATAAGCCAAAGAAAATTAAATGGTAGACTTATGGAGCAGACAGGACATGATAAGCTCTGGCACAAAGATGGAATAATTAGACAGAAGAAGAGCTATGTTTTTCCCTAAAAAAAAAAAAAAAAAAAAGTTATCTTCTACAACAAGTATTCAAATTCCTTCTATTTGTTTATTGATAGGGCTACTACTTACGCACCTCTGCAGCCAGAGAGATAAATTAGTAAACACTTAATGTTACTGTTCAGTTGCTAGGTCATGTCTGACTCTTTGCAGCCCCATGGACAGCAGCACACCATGCTTCGTTGTCCTTCACTATATCACAGAGTTTGCTCAGATTCATGTTCATTGAGTCAGTGATGCTATCTAACCATCTCATCTTCTGCCAGTCTCCACCCTCTTGCCTCTTGCCTTCAATCTTTCCCAGCCAGGCCTTTTCTAATCAATTGGCTCTTCGCATTCAGTGGCCAAGGTATTGGAGCTTCAGCTTCAGCATCAGTCCTTCCAATGAATATTTAGGGTTGATTGCCTTTAGGAGTGACTGGTTTGATCTCCTTACAGTCCAAGGGACTCCCAAGAGTCTTTTCTTGCACCATGATTCAAAGGCATTAATTCTTTGGCACTCAGCCTTCTTTATGGTCCAGATATCACATCCAATCAAGACTTCTGGAAAAACCATAGCTTTGGCTGTATAGACCTTGGTTGGCAAAGTGATGCCTCTGATTTTTAATATGTTATCTAGGTTTGTCATAGTTTTCCTTCCAAGGAGTAAGTGTCATTTAGTTTCATGACTGCAGTCACCATCCACAGTGATTTTGGAGCTCAGAGAAATAAAATATGGCACTGTTTCTACTTTTGCCCCATCTATTTGCCATGAAGTGATAGGATCTGACTGAGTGACTTCCCTTTCACTTTTCACTTTCATGCATTGGAGAAGGAAATGGCAAGCCACTCCAGTGTTTTCGCCTGGAGAATCCCAGGGACGGGGGAGCCTGGTGGGCTGCCGTCTATGGGGTCACACAGAGTCGAACATAACTGAAGCGACTTAGCAGCAGCAGCAGCAGCAGATAGAATCTTAATTTTAGCATGCCATGATCTTAGTTTTTTGAATGTTGAGTTTTAAGCCAGCTTTTTCACTCTCCCCTTTCACCCTCTTGAAGAGGCTCTTTAGTTCCTCTTCGCTTTCTGCCTTTAGAGTAGTATCATCTTCATATCTGAGGCTGTTCATATTTCTCCTGGAAATCACATGAAATGCTGGGCTGGATGAATCACAAGCTGGAATCAAGATTGTCAGGAGAAATACTTAATAGATGATGGTAAATAAGTTCAGTTGTGCTTATAAACAGACTCCAGGTAAGAAGCAGGAAGAATACAACCTAGCTGTATCCAAGAGCCTATGTTCCTGAATGCTTTAATTACCATCAGTTACATATAGCAGCCATAACACCACGGTGGAAGAGAAAGCTTCAGGCCAGTAGCTGGATAACACCAGCTGTGGAGTCATCCAGCTCATTGTGACTCTTCTGAGTCCATGTTCACAGCATAATCTCTTTGTCTTGGCTTCCTACCATAGCCTTTTGGCAAGGGATTTTCCCACAGTCATGTTATTTCTCTCTGTGGGCAATTCTAATTCTATTTTCTTTTGCATCTGGCTAGTATGAGCCAGTCCCTGAAAGACTGATCTCTCCTGACTACCATATTAAATATGGTTCTAGACTTCAAATCTTAAGAGAACAGCCTTGACAAAGATGATTTCACCCAAACCATATAACCTTGTGGGGCTCTGCCCAATAGCTAATCAGCCCCCACAAAGTGCTTTGCTAACATTTTTGATCTCAAGCAACATCTTTGTCAACTGATATATTGAAATTATACAAAGAGGAATAGCATTTACACATTTCTTCCTACTTGCATGCCGTAGGCTCTCCCCACTTTTAGTTAAAGTCTGACCATGCTAGGCCTGTGTTTCTTTTCATGACTGCAGTTTGCCCTATAGCTGGATTATAGCTGTTCACTGGTAATATTTAATTCAGTCTTTAACATGCCTTTCATGTTGTCTTATACTAGGATTTTTTAAAGGTAGAATTAGTTAAGTTCAATTGCTCAGTCATGTCAGACTCTTTGCAACCCCATGAACTGCAGCACGCCAGGCCTTCCAGTCCATCACCAACTGCCAGAATTCACCCAAACTCATGTCCACTGAGTTGGTGATGCCATCCAACCATCTCATCTCTGTCGTCCCCTTCTCCTCCTGCCCTCAATCTTTCCCAGCATCAGGGTCTTTTCAAATGAGTCAACTCTTTGCATCAGGTGGCCAAAGTATTGGAGTTTCAGCTTCAACATCAGTCCTTCCAATGAACACCCAGGACTGATCTCCTTCAGAATAGACTGGTTGGATCTCCTTGCAGTCCAAGGGACTCTCAAGAGTCTTCTCCAACACCACAGTTCAAAAGTATCAATTCTTTGGCGCTCAGCTTTCTTTATAGTCCAGCTCTCACATCCATAAACTAAGCATAATTTATTTATTTCTCTTTAAAAATCAACTGAAAAAAACCCAAAGATTTAGTCATAACTAGGGAACTTCTATTCCATGCTGCTGCTAAGTCGTGTCAGTTGTGTCCGACTCTGTGCGATCCCATAGACAGCAGCCCACCAGGCTCCCCCGTCCCTGGGATTCTCCAGGCAAGAACACTGGAGTGGGTTGCCATTTCCTTCTCCAAGTGAAAAGTGAAAGTGAAGTCGCTCAGTCGTGTCCGACTCTTTGCGACCCCATGGACTGTAGACTACCAGGCTCCTCCATCCATAGGATTTCCCAGGCAAGAGTACTGGAGTGGGGTACCATTGCCTTCTCCATCTATTCCATAGGAATTTGATTTATTTGATGATCTTAAACCTTAGTTTTTAGTTCAGTTACAGGTAAGGTTGGAACCCAAATATGAAAATTATATTTTATGTCATAAATACTAGAATAGTAAATTAAGTTCAAGGAAGGCAAGAACAGAGAAAACGTTCAGTGATTTTAAGAAAGGGGAAAAAAATTAACTTTTAAAGGACTGCTTATGCTTTCTGAACAGAAAATTAATGAGAATCAAGAAGATATTTTTTTTCCCAACTTACCTTTGAGGTTTTTACCTCCTCTCAGATGTTGGTTAAGTTTCTTATTATTCATTCATTCGTACCTTTAGTTAAGAGTTTCTTATTTATTTATGGAAGTTGCTTAGAGGATGACAATGTTTAATATTTATGTGGGATATAACCAATAGCACCCATTTTAGTGATTCTCAATTTAGAAACAGATGGCATTTAGTGGAAGCAGTTGTGGAAAAAGAGAAATTTTGTGTGACTGTCAAAGTTCACAGTCCTTGAAACCAAGCTGTTGATTGTATACCTCACAGCTCTCTCTTCACACAAGTAGCTCTGCAGAATAGTGAGGGAGAGCTTCCTGGGTGGCTGAGCAGTAAAGAATCCACGTGCAATGCCAGAGACTTGCAGGAGACGCAGGTCAGGCAGATGCCCTGGAGGAGGGAATGGCAACCTACCCCAGTATTCTTGCCTGGAGAACCCCATGGACAGAGGAACCTGGCGGGCTACAGTCTACGTGGTTGCAAAGAGCTGGACATGGCTGAAGCAACTTAGCACATCACACAACATAACTCTAGAGAAGCAAATGAAAGAATCTTTAAATGAATAAAACATATCAATTTATTTAGCTATCTTTTGTAAGCACTGCTCTCTCATTACTGATATATGGGTAATACTTAAATTTTATATCACTTTTTTTCTGGAAATCTTTTATAGGAATGTTGAGCAAAGAGAGGAAATAGAAATTTGACTGGGCCAAATTATGAGAAACAAAGAGAAGAGTTTGATGTTTATTTCATCAGTAATAGAGAAACTGTCCTTTCTTGAATGGGAATATATCATGAAAGCCTGAATTTCTTTAAGGAAAGGGTTATAGTTAAATTCTCTTTGTATTCACAAGATTCCACCACTGAGAAGAAATCACCAAATATTTGTCAGTAATAATATACCATTAATGTCGAGACCTGCCATATGTCACATTTCTAAGGCTTATGAAATTTGTCTAGTTGAACAAAAGAGTGAGCTTGCCTAGGGGTAGCATTTGGCTTCAGTGAAAGTGGCTGGATTAATAAAACCCAGTGTTCTCTGCCAGCCCCCAGCCCAGATTAAGTGGGTGCTTTTGCTTGTTGGACTGCTTACTGTCTTCTGCCCCCTTTTTTTTAAGTTGGGCTTAAGCATTTTAAGTAAGCTCATAAAGGAAATCTAAGAATAGGCTTTCTTCTACAAGTATTTTGAACTTCCTTCATTTTTCTCATGTCTCTGTGGTATTTTAATGGGCAGTTGTGAGAAGCCGTAACAGGCACTAGCTAACTTCTGCCATCCCAACTCAGGAGTTTTGACAATTTCTGAATTCTCAACTGATCTATAATGTGCAAAGCATTACACGTCTCCAAGATGGGAGAGGAGAGTGCGGCCAGACAGATAACCGTGACATGAGAAATTGTAACAAATAAAAAATGGTCATTAGTCCAAGGAATAGGTAGTTCAAGATAAGAGCAAACTTCTTCCTTAATAAGCTCTAATCATCAGCAAAGCCCTTGTCCCAAGTACTTTGTTCTTAACAGAATGCGTTTGGTATAGTTATAATCAGCTTTCTTTTTTTATGTTCATTGTATGAAGTTTGTAGCAGAAGATTCTGAGCTTTAAACACTAAATTAGTTTTCAGGCCACCACATTCTCTTGTTTTATTCATTCCAAACTGTATCATGTTTTGCAATTACTGTCAATGGCTCTGTGGTCTATTACCGAAGTTATTGAGTGACTTCACTTTCACTTTTCACTTTCGTGCATTGGAGAAGGCGATGGCAACCCACTCCAGTGTTCTTGCCTGGAGAATCCCAGGGACAGGGGAGCCTGGTGGGCTGCCATCTCTAGGGTCGCATAGAGTCAGACACGACCGAAGCGACTTAGCAGCAGCAGCAGCATAGAAGTGCTAAGAAATGTACTCTTTATTTTACAGGATAAAACCCGATTCATGGTATGCTTCATGTAGTAATATCTTAAAGTATACAAGAATAATCTTTATACTTTTAATAATCGCATTTGACTCCTTCCAAAGGATGTTAGTATAAGAATTCCTGGCCAGAGCACCATATAAATAAAACACATCTTCTTGGGCTGTGGTGGGGCAACTTATGTTACTGGGCCTGTAGGAATATAATACAAAATTACTTTATTACCTTTTGCCCCATAGTGCCTAGTTGTCAATATCTAGACATTTATTGTCCCATTTGACATCCAAGCAGATGGGTATTACTTACATTTAACCAGTGTCAAGTATATTGCAGTGTACATATTGTCAAAACCTTATGAAATTAAGTAAATGTATAGAAATAATAATTTGTTTCAAAGGATTATTTTGAAAGTTTCTATAATTATGTAACATATTTCCTAGCTTGATTCTCTTGAAATTCAAGCACGCTTCAGAAGACCTGAAGGATGGGTGAAGTGGGTCATCCAAGGTCTATTTGCACAAAAATTGAGATACTTTGTGGGAAGGAAAAGAGAAGACTGAGAAATCAAATAAGTTAGCAGAGAAGTTTCATTCTAAAAATAATGCGGTGTCTTTTATTCAGATCATCCGCGGAGCTAGTCCCCATAACTCATGCTCAAATGCTAGTCAAAATATTTTCTATATTATAGAATCACTAGTTCTGTACCATGTATTATTAATAACTTCAAGGTAAAGACTCAAAAACACAGCATGTTATTTAAAAATGATGTGTTTCTCAGATGTATTTTTAAAATTGATTCACAGAAAAAAGCTATACAGGTGTATAGAAATAAGAAATACATGTGTGGCCCAACACCACACTTGGATAGATACATTTTTCAGATTCGCTTTTTTATTAAACGACTGTGGTAATCTGCTTCCAAATAGCTCCCAACTGTCTACACCTCTTGGTATTCATGCCCAGGTCAGTTTCTCCCCTTTCTTGTGGGCTTGACCTGATGACTATCTTCTTTGTTCCTATACTTCACACAAAGATTATATTTTATTAATTATTAATATTTTTGAATTTGTCATACTTTGAATAGGAACTAATTCTGTAGTAAATGGATGCTGTTCCTTGTCACCTGGTGACTAACATAAAAACAAAAAATTTAAGAGTAGTATAAGCCTGTTTTGTGGAACACCAGAAGCATATTCAGTTCAGTTCAGTCGCTCAGTCGTGTCCGACTCTTTGAGACCCCATGAATCGCAGCACGCCAGGCCTCCCTGTCCATCACCAACACCCGGAATTCACTCAGACTCACGTCCATCGAGTCAGTGATGCCATCCAGCCATCTCATCCTCGGTCGTCCCCTTCTCCTCCTGCCCCCAATCCCTCCCAGCATCAAAGTCTTTTCCAATGAGTCAACTCTTCGCATGAGGTGGCCAAAGTATTGGAGTTTCAGCTTCAGCATCAGTCCTTCCAATGAACACCCAGGACTGATCTCCTTTAGGATGGACTGGTTGGATCTCCTTGCAGTCCAAGGGACTCTCAAGAGTCTTCTCCAACACCACAGTTCAAAAGCATCAATTCTTCGGCGCTCAGCCTTCTTCACAGTCCAACTCTCACATCCACACATGACCACAGGAAAAACCATAGCCTTGACTAGACGGACCTTTGTTGGCAAAGTAATGTCTCTGCTTTTGAATATGCTGTCTAGGTTGGTCATAACTTTCCTTCCAAGGAGTAAGCGTCTTTTAATTTCATGGCTGCGGTCACCATCTGCAGTGACTTTGGAGCCCCCCAAAATAAAGTCAGCCACTGTTTCCACTGCTTCCCCATCTATTTCCCATGAAGTGATGAGACAGATTCAATAAAAACTTTTCAAATGGTCCACATCAAAAAAAGATCTAAAAATAAATACATACATGAATAAAATACAATAAAAAGCATCGTTTTTGTGCTTCCAGAGCACAAGACTCCCGTGGGGATTGAAGGACTCAGTCTTGCCTGCATAAAGGTGGGCTGATGATTGAAGCTGGAAGACTCCGAGTCCTGTTTAAATCTTTTATTCTAGCAGGCTGTCATCCTGTTCAGTTCTAACACACAGATACTGGTCTGTTTTGCGGGCTGTAGTTCCAATGACAATCTAATCATCAGGGCTTTCGCCATCTCATTTCGATCTGCTGATTTATCTGGTGCCTCTGGGACTCCCAGTGATCCTGCTGGTGGTATGAAAGGAGGCAGGACACGTGTGTCCAGGAGAGGCGCCAATGGCGGGCTGCCGTCCATGGGGTCGCACGGGGTCGGACACGACAGAAGCGACTTTGCATGCATGCGTGCATTGGAGAAGGCGATGGCAACCCACTCCAGTGTTCTTGCCTGGAGAATCCCAGGGACAGGGGAGCCTGGTGGGCTGCCATCTCTAGGGTCGCATAGAGTCAGACACGACCGAAGCGACTTAGCAGCAGCAGCAGCATAGAAGTGCTAAGAAATGTACTCTTTATTTTACAGGATAAAACCCGATTCATGGTATGCTTCATGTAGTAATATCTTAAAGTATACAAGAATAATCTTTATACTTTTAATAATCGCATTTGACTCCTTCCAAAGGATGTTAGTATGAGAATTCCTGGCCAGAGCACCATATAAATAAAACACATCTTCTCGGGCTGTGGTGAGGCAACTTATGTTACTGGGCCTGTAGGAGTATAATACAAAATTACTTTATTACCTTTTGCCCCATAGTGCCTAGTTGTCAATATCTAGACATTTATTGTCCCATTTGACATCCAAGCAGATGGGTATTACTTACATTTAACCAGTGTCAAGTATATTGCAGTGTACATATTGTCAAAACCTTATGAAATTAAGTAAATGTATAGAAATAATAATTTGTTTCAAAGGATTATTTTGAAAGTTTCTATAATTATGTAACACATTTCCTAGCTTGATTCTCTTGAAATTCAAGCACGCTTCAGAAGACCTGAAGGATGGGTGAAGTGGGTCATCCAAGGTCTGTTTGCACAAAAATTGAGAACTTTGTGGGAAGGAAAAGAGAAGACTGAGAAATCAAATGAGTTAGCAGAGAAGGATCATTCTAAAAATAATGCGGTGTCTTTTATTCAGATCATCCACGGAGCTAGTCCCCATAACTCATGCTCAAATGCTAGTCAAAATAGCATTACTATTACAGAATCACTAGTTCTGTACCATGTATTACTAATAACTTCAAGGTAAAGACTCAAAAACACAGCATGTTATTTAAAAATGATGTGTTTCTCAGATGTATTCTTAAAATTGATTCATAGAAAAAAGCTATACAGGTGTATAGAAATAAGAAATACACATGTGGCCCAACACCACACTTGGATAGATACATTTTTCAGATTCACTATCTTTTTTATTAAATGACTGTGGTAATCTGCTTCCAATTAGCTCCCAATTGTCTACACCTCTTGGTATTCATGCCCAGGTCAGTTTCTCCCCTTTCTTGTGGGTTTGACCTGATGACTATCTTCTTTGTTCCTATACTTCACACAAAGATTATATTTTATTAATTATTAATGTTTTTGAATTTGTCATACTTTGAATAGGAACTAATTCTGTAGTAAATGGATGCTGTTCCTTGTCAGCTGGTGACTAACATAAAAACAAAAAATTTAAGAGTAGTATAAGCCTGTTTTGTGGAACACCAGAAGCATATTCAGTTCAGTTCAGTCACTCAGTAGTGTCCGACTCTTTGAGACCCCATGAATCGCAGCACGCCAGGCCTCCCTGTCCATCACCAACACCCGGAGTTCACACAGACTCGCGTCCATCGAGTCAGTGATACCATCCAGCCATCTCATCCTCGGTCGTCCCCTTCTCCTCCTGCCCCCAATCCCTCCCAGCATCAAAGTCTTTTCCAATGAGTCAACTCTTCGCATGAGGTGGCCAAAGCACTGGAGTTTCAGCTTTAACATCATTCCTTCCAAAGAAATCCCAGGGTTGATCTCCTTCAGAATGGACTGGTTGGATCTCCTTGCAGTCCAAGGGACTCTCAAGAAGCATATTAGATGTTTATAAACAAACATATCCAGTCCTGACCTTGGCCATATATTTATGGTATGAGAAACCAAGAACAAGTACACCATCTATAACTACTTGTGACTGTGCTGCAAGAGGAAGTTGGAATCATTAACAGAGCAGAGAAAATAACTATCTTGTGTTTTAGAGACAAGAATATATTCTTTTGACACTTGATTGAAATGAATTTCCTAGACAACATAATGGTTCACATGGACCTGTGGATCAAAGAATCTTTGGCTGGCAGGTCTTTACATGGGGAAGGAACATTCTGTAAATGAGCATTTTTATTTTTAGAACCTGTCCAGACAGAGAATTGACAATGTTCCTCTTTTTATCTCCCTGAGCCTGACCTTGGATTTGTTGAGTCTGTTAGTCTGTCTTGTTTACTAAATATCCACAAGATCAGCACATTTCCCCTCTGCAGTCAGCTCAGAAATATAGAGGATTTTGCTTCCTGGGATTTTAAATATTTCTATCCCCAAAGAAATAAAACTGTGAATTTTAAGTTCCTTGAGGGTAGAAATTTGTATTTGTTCCATTTCTCAGCACCACAAGAGTGGTATCATAGAGCAAGCAAGTCCTCATTAATACTTGTTCAAGGGTTACTCCAACTTAGAGGTGTCAAGAACATATAAAAGACAACTGAGATGTCTTCATGTACATTCAGGGAATTCTAAGTCTAGTGGGTGTCTTAACTTGCTTTCCTAATATCATATTCTAAACATGCCCTACTTTAATAATATTTAGGCAAGAAGACCTGGAAAAATCTCTTTTAGTTCTTGGGAAATGTAAAAACCAGAATCTTTTATTTTTGGATTTTGCTTGTGTGTGTGTGTGTGTGCACGTGTGTGTGCATGTGTGTGGTACTTCCTAC
Source organism: Redunca redunca (assembly GCA_006410935.1). Lineage (NCBI taxonomy): Eukaryota > Metazoa > Chordata > Mammalia > Artiodactyla > Bovidae > Redunca > Redunca redunca. The sequence continues at coordinate 278,287 of SJYQ01003502.1, forward strand.
TTTCCTCTCCTCCATCCTCTCTGTGATTCAACTCATCCTTCTTTATGAAATCTCAGAAGTTGGAACAATACTTGGAATAGGACTGAAATTAACAATCAAACTCTTAGTGGAAAAGAGAATGAAGAAAAAATTAACATAAGGAAACTATGATGCTGGGCAATAAAATATTGACCAAGGCAGGGTCAAGGGGAAGGAAGCATGGGGAACCAGGACCAAAGAGGAGGAACAAAGTCTAGCCTCTCCTTAGAGACTGCTCAGTCAACAATCTGGTCTCCCTCCCGAGTCTGGCTATCCTTTTAAGCCAAAGAGGAAAAGAGGTGTGATGGCTGGGAATATTGGGAAAGTTGTTAGCATTGTGCAAATGTGATGCATTGACACTTGTGTTCTCTGGCCTTGTTAACTTATTAAAAATAGATCGTGCTTTACTGGCCCTCCATCGTTCTATTTTCATAAACTCTGAAATTGGTGTGCTATTTGTTTAACAGTCCACGGTTAAAGAATGTTTGATTACTTTCAGGAACCATCTATACATTTGAAAGTGAAATTGAAAGTCACTCAGTTGTGTCCAACTCTTTGCAACCCTTAGGGTTTAGTCAAGTGCTTTATATTAAGGAAGTTTTTATTGCATGTGTTTAAAAGTCATGAGAATTTCAAATCATGAATTTGGGTGTGTGTTGTATGTATGTGAGTATGTGAGTGTGTATGCACACACACACACACACACACATATATATATATGTATATACATATACATGTGACCCTGTGGACTGTAGGGCAGGCTACAGAGACAGGCTCCTCTGTTCATAGGATTTCCTAGGCAAGAATACTGGAGTGGGTTGCCATTTCCTTCTCCAGGGGGTCTTCTCAACCCAGGGATCCAACTAGCATTTCCTTCATTGAAGGTGGATTCTTTACTGCTGAGCCACCAGAGAAGACCTACATAATACATATATAATACAAAAATGTATATATATTAATATATAAATGCCTATGTTAATTCTAGATAAATATATATATAATAAGGCATGAGATTTATTTCCTTCTTTCATCAAGCCTATTTGGTACCACCAGACCATAGTGTAGCATAATAAAATATTCTAATATTTCATTGGAGGGAAAGCAGAGCCGTGCCCATTGAGCAGAGGAGGTGGCATGAGAAGGGTTTGTGGACATATTTAAATAGAGTAGGTCTCTAACTCTTTGGAATTCCAGTCTTATTAGCTCAGTGGGTTCAAGAGTTCACAAGAACATAAAGTCCTCACATAATACTTGTATGTTTTATGAAACTGAAATAAGAAATGAGTTATGTTGATGTTAGAGAGAAAAAAAAAATTGTCTACAAATTCACCTGAAGGCATTGTATTCAGCCCCAAGGTTTTCATTTGATCAAATTTTACATCAAGTACATAATGTAAAATCAGGTTTTGTACATGAGACAAAATCCAAAGAAGGTAAGACACAAGATGTTGCATATAATCTCAGTTATCCTGTATGTTTGAAATTAGAACATTTATTTAAAAACTCAAATATTTCAATTGTAAAATATGATGGTGCTAAAGTTGAAAAGTAAAATGCAATTTATCTGTTTAGTCTTCCATTATTTTTTATGTACTGCTTTATTCCAAAAGGATTGCCTCATAAAAATTAATTATATGTGAAAAACTGAAGAGGGAATAGCCAAACAGCTCATTAATTAACCTTTATTAAATGTCATTTAGGTGTCAGAAACTTTCATATCCATCACCTCATATATTCCATTCCACAAACTCCATCAGGCCTATTTTTATTTTTAAAAAGACACTGAAGCTCTTTACACGAAGTCATTTATTAGGCTGGCCGTTATATAAATGGTAGAGCTTGGGTTTAAGCCAGGACTTCAGACTCTGAGTTTCCCCAATGCTTCCCATCACTTTCTCTTAGCTTAGAATCAGGATCAAAGTTATATTTTCCAAACTGTGAAAGGATTGCTACTGCTAAGTACACAAGAAAAAACATTTCCTGGTGAATTAAGTTGAAAACCACAGCTTCAATCCTAGGAAAATGTAACACGTCTAGGATAGGAGTGAAGCAAGTGCTCTACTAATATGTGGTGTCCCGGCTTAAATGATAGATTTCTTTGGATGCAGGCGATCTTCTGGTAGCTGAATCACTATCACAGACTATTCTGATTACTATAAAATATAGAATATGTGCAAATTGTTACTGACTGGAGAAAAACCTGAAGGCCAATGTGTTCTCAAACACCGTCTCAGACCAGGCTCACCTGAACTCCAGAACAAAATTGTTAATAAGTTGACCCCCTCAAACACTAATGCCATGCATGGTGTTTCCCACGGGTCTCCTCTCTTCCCAAGTCCAAATCCTATCTGAGAGCTGATACCTTTTAGCAGAGAGCCACTTCTTCTATGTTACTGAAAAATTCATACTGCCAGGATGGTTTTCCTTCAACTAGATGCTCTTCAGGCATCACCGCCATGGCTTTCAGATGGATGCTTACCTATTGCGACCATCGCAGAGGAAGTCTCTGCCTCACATTTTGAAGTGAGACTGCCTGATTACATCTTTATGGAAAAGCCCAAATGAAATTTTTGGCCAACCCATACTTGCAATCTCTACTTTCTCTGTCATTTATAACTTCTTGATACCCCCTTCCCCTCTTACTTGGTCTTTATAAGAAAATGCATGAGATTCAAATAATTTTGCAGGTGCCCATTCAGATCTCCACCTTCCATGTTTTAGTATACTTAGATTCCCATCTTAGCTGTTCCTATTCAGCCTCTAAGTGTAGCAGTATGACTGATTAGTATATGTATACGTGACTGTGGGTCTTCCCAGGGAGCTCTGTGGTAAAGAATCTGCCTGCCAATGCAGGAGATACAGGTTCAATCTTTGGACTGGGAAGATCCCCTGGAGTAGGATATGGCAACCTATTCCAGTATTTTTGCCTGAGAAATCCCATGGACAGAAGAGCCTGGCAGGCTACAGTCCATGGTATTGCCAAGAGTCAGATACAACTTAGCTATTAAACCACCAGATACTGTCTAGGAAAAAGGATCATGAATAAGGGCTTCCCAGGTGATGCTAGTGGTAAAGAACCCGCCTGCTCGTGCAGGTTAGACGTAAGACACACTGGTTCGATCCCTAGGTTGGAAAGACACCTTGGAGAAGGGAAGGGCAATCCACTCCAGTATTCATGCATGGAGAATCCCATCAATAGAGGAGTCTGGTGGGCTACAGTTCATAGGGTCACAGAGTGGGACACAACTAAAGTGATTTAGCACAAGGATCATGAACTCTTCACACTTTAATATGGACAAGTTATTTAGTTTCTTGTCTTATTTTCTTCATTTAAAATGCGGATGATGGTAGTACCTACCCCCATAGACTTCTAAGAGAAGTAAATGAGTTGAGTGTAGATTGCTTAGAAGAGGACTTGTCATCTAATAAGCTCCGTGATGATGATGATATGATGCAACTGATTGACGTGGTTGCCTGTTTCTGTTGACTCTACCTTATTTGTAGTCCCCACTTTTCCTGAAGATGGATGCCTTATTCAATTTGATGCTGTATAATCATGACTCCAATTCTGTTTTAAATAAATTACAGTGGATTGTTGTGAAACAAGATAGCCATGCCAGTGCTGTCTCACTGTTGGGAAACTGTATTTTGAAAAAGCCCATCCTGTAGGTTAGTTTCTATAGTAGTAAACCAAACAGTAAATAGTTTCATATTTCTCCCTAATTAACATCTTGATTTAACTTTATGACTGAGTAATCCTAATCTGCTAGCTAACAGCTAGAGCTGTAAAACACCCACAGTCAAAAATCTGTTAACTTACTCCTTCTTTTTCTCCCTCAAATATCTCAAAGAAGTGCCATCTTCTTTCATCTTCAAGAAGACAATGCCTCGTCTGAGCTATCACAGAGGTGTGAAATATTTACCTTCTATTTATTATCCTGTTGGGGTTTTCCTGATGGCTCAGTGGTAAAGAATCTACCTGCAATGCAGGCAACACTGGAGATGTGGGTTGTATGCCTAGGTCAGGAAGATCCCCTGGAGGAGGAAATGGCAACCCACTCCAGTATTCTTGCCATCTCCAATCCCATGAAACCCCTGGTGGGGTCGCAAAAGTCAGACACAATTGAGCACCCACGTGCATATATATTATCCTGCCATCGGATACTTAGATTGGTCATGTTTGGGAGAGGAAACTTTCATATTACTATAACAAGGACTGTTTTCTTAATAGCTAAAACAGCTTATATTATGACACTAAAGTAATTTCATAATCCTAAAAGGCTGAGGAAAAATAATTAGGTGGTATGGGAAAACAAAAGTACACAAAGAAAGGAAAGGAATGAGGCAAGAGGAATATAGGGTAATAAATACAGGTGAAGCCTGAAGCAAAAATAAGTGTATGAGTTAGTTTCTCATAAGAGTACGCTTGTCAGTAGTGGCGGGATGAGTAATATGTAGAAAGGAAGAATCTCACAGTGGAATAAATACATGGTTCTTGCTTAGAGTTCATCTCTTATACAGTAACAGTCATACTATTAGGTGGCATTGTTGTCTCTGAAGGTTCAACTGGGTGAGGAACTTCTTCCGAATTCATACACAGAACTTTGGCAAAACATAGAAAACCTACTTCAGATCTCATTAATGGGGATTTTACTACAGAGCTGCTTCATGTCATGGAAGCTGGCTTTCTCCAGAAGCAAGAATTCCCAAAGAGTAAAAGAATGCCAAAGCCTCCAAGATGGAAGCCACCATCTTTGATAATCTGATTTTAAAAGTGATACCTCATCACTTCTGCCATATTCTATTAATTAGAAAGTGAAAAGTGTCATTCACTCAGTCCTGTCTGACTCTTTGCAACCCAATGGACAGTAGCCCACCAGGCTCCTCTGTCCATGGGATTCTCCAGGTGAGAATACTGGAGTGGGTTGCCATTCCCTTCTCCAGGGCATCTTCTCAACCCAGGGATTGAACCTGAGTCTCCTGCAATGCAGACAGATACTTTACCATCTGAGCCACCAGGGAATTAGTAGAAATGAGTCATTAAACCCAAAATCACTGCAGATGGTGACTGCAGCCATGAAATTAAAAGACGCTTACTCCTTGGAAGGAAAGTTATGACCAACCTCGATAGTATATTCAAAAGCAGAGACATTACTTTGCCGACTAAGGTCCATCTAGTCAAGGCTATGGTTTTTCCTGTGGTCATGTATGGATGTGAGAGTTGGACTGTGAAGAAGGCTGAGCACCAAAGAACTGATGCTTTTGAACTGTGGTGTTGGAGAAGACTCTTGAGAGTCCCTTGGACTGCAAGGAGATCCAACCAGTCCATTCTGAAGGAGATCAGCCCTGGGATTTCTTTGGAAGGAATGATGCTAAAGCTGAAGCTCCAGTACTTTGGCCACCTCATGGGAAGAGTTGACTCATTGGAAAAGACTCTGAGGCTGGGAGGGATTGGAGGCGGGAGGAGAAGGGGACGACCAAGGATGAGATGGCTGGATGGCATCACGGACTCGATGGATGTGAGTCTGTGTGAACTCCGGGAGATGGTGATGGACAGGGAGGCCTGGCGTGCTGCAATTCATGGGGTCACAAAGAGTCGGACACGACTGAGCGACTGAACTGAACTGAACTGAAACCCATGCCGCATTCAAGGAGAGGGAATTGCACAAGGACACAGATACCAGGGGATGGGATAGTCAGAGGCCATTGTGACTGCCTGTCATACTGAATTCAACACTATCCCTCAGGCCCATCCCAAACTCGTAGAAGGTGACTGAAGAATTCAGGTATGTATCTGTAGAATGAAAATGGTATGCAGGAAAACACTTTCTGTTTTAAAGTTCATCTAATGATTCAGAAATACAATAATGACAACAATAACAAAAATGTCTTTCTCTTAGAGGTACACATATAATTTTTTCAATATTTAAAATATTATATCTGGTATTTGCTTTGTGTGCAGGCCAAATCACTTCAGTTGTGTGCAACCCTTTGTGATCCTGTGGGCTGTAGCCCACCAGGCTCCTCTGTCCATGTAGATTCTCCAGGCAAGAATAATGAAGTGGGTTGCCAGCCCTTTTCCAGGGGACTTTCCCAACCCAGGTATGAAACGCCAGTCTCTTATGTTTCCTGCAGGCTGGTTCTTTAGCACTAGCACCATCTGGGAAGTCCAGTACTTGCTTTAAACTTCCTTAATTTTAAAACATTGACATTTAAAAGAAACAGAATGGATAAGATGAGTGAAGTATTGTTGGACTGTATTATGGATACTTAAAAAAAATAAACATAATGATAGATACATATCACACCTAACAATAATTTCTTGGGATAATATAACACCCAGAAAATATTCAAAATTCCTGATTTACATCTGATATAACTTTCTACAGTTGTTTTATTTATCCACTAATTAGGATAATCCACCATTATCCTGATAATGATCCACTGTATTGATTTTGCTGAGTGTATGCTTTTAGTGCCCTTTATCTCCTGTGTTTTCTGTAAATTGATTTTATATCTGGAGACTTGACTGGATTCCATTTCAATTGTTTTGGCAAAAATACTTCCTAGGTTATTCTGTGTACTTCTTCTTCTCTGATATCAAGAGATGTGTAATGATACTATATTGATTGCTTTGTTCAGGTGTTGTCAGCTTGAATAATACATCGTAAAATTCTCAGTCTTTCACCTAATTACTCTAGCATTGTGGTTACCGTCCAGATGAAGTCTTTCACTCTTTGCTTCAAAAAAGTAATTTTCAAATCAGATCATTTCTTTGGCATTTACAGGTTAGAATTCTTCTATAAGAAATAATATTTTTTCTACTCACATATCTGGTTTCCCTGAAATACATTTTTTATAGAAAAAGCAAGATAAATGAATGAAATACAGATTTTAAATTATTTCTGAAACTTCTTGCTTAATTTTTGCCACAAAAGTGTGCATAGTAAATATTTATACCTCAGTATTTTTTTAAATAAGCAAAGCCGTATTTACCACCTACTAGTTAAAATTCCAGAGAGAATCTTTTGCCAATAGCACACATACCTGATTTGAAATTTAATGCCTTTTAAATGAGAAGTCCAAAACAGATGTTGGGCAAATTTGTGTGACTAATGAAAATAAACTACCGTATCTCCACATCATTGAACTGGGATAGCCTTTGGATAATTCTCTTTGGGCTTTGAAAGTGAATTTTTTCATAAAAGAAACAATCTAAAACACCTTTGAGAGAGTAAAGAAAGAACATAAAGTTAATATTATTTCTCAATTACAAAAAATGACTATTACATATCAGGTATTTTATATGGTAGTTGCTTGGAATTTTCAAGACATGAATCTTTTAACATATGGAAAAAGAATGAAAACTTTGCTTTATTTCTACTTCTGAGTTTTTCTGCTATTAAAAACCTGTTTATCAGACTTCTAATACTTTGTGGGAAGTTAAGAATGAATTGCAAATTCAATCATTTGTGCAGCATTTTCTCTTTCCAGGTTCAATACTTATAAAACAGTGTAAAACTGCATGATTAGAAAATAAATTTACAGCTTTTCATATTTTTATCTGTATTATTTATTTTTTGGTAATCTGATTTGCTATGCTTTGTCAGGTTTAATTTATTTAAGAACATCCATTCACTGAGTACCTTCTATATTCAAAGCATTGGTCTAGGGGTTGTAAGGATTAAAGATCCACAGGGCATGATCCTTGGACATTTCCTTAGTGCAGTGGTTATCACATTTGCCTCACACAAGGCACGATTGTTCCCTTGAAGAAAATCACCTTCTATTGGGAACCACAGATGTAAATGCACTGTGAGATGGAGAAAGCTATGTACTCTTGGCTATGGGGCAGGTAAGTGAGGGAAGCTAGGAAATGACAAATGTTTTGTGTTACTGCTGAAATTGTGGTGCACTGATACAGAAGAATGAAACTATTCAACCTCACTCTTGAATGGCTAAGTCTCTTGGATGGAAAAGCAATATATTCTCTTTTTTGTATTCCTAAAGTCAGCAATTAGATACAACTTGTCTCGTTAGTTGACTCAATTAGCCTCCATATGAAAGAAGAGCAACCATATCACTTCCATTCACTGGCAATGACTCTAACATTGGGAAAATTGGATTCATTGTTTGAACTTAGAAAATCCTGATCTTTTTACCTGGGTGACATTTATAGTAGTGATTTGACTTATTCTGTTTTTGCAGCAATTACATGGTCTGATTTTAATTTTTTTTTAAAGTTTATCAGAAGTTAGAAGAGAGTAACTTTCCAGAGGATTCTAATTTCAGCATAGATGATTTGATGGTCAGCTCTTCAAATTGATCATGGCCATTTAATAACCACCACCAAGAACATGAAACCAGAAGAAAAACCTCACACAGAATAGAGAATTTGGAATTTGGAGAGTTGCTGATGCGTTAGCTTGCTACGTAACTATAAAATGCAAAGTGGGAACATTTGCACAACAGCTAGTTTTATTGCTATCAAGTTGAAAGGCCAAGAGTGGCATAACTATCCAGTTGGTTATTGGCAGAGTTGTGGGGAACAGTATTTTGTAAGTACTCTTACAGGTTCTGTTGTTTACAACCAAAAAGAAAGTAATTGCTGCCATAAAATGTGGTCTCATATGGCTTGGCAGGTCTCTATAAACCCTGGGAAGGACAAATGTGTTTGGACCTGGTGTCAGTCATCCTATGGAACGAGCTTTGGTCATCCAATTGTAGTAGGTTATTGATACCGAATGGGAAGTGACTTCTTGTTGTAAATACCCAGTACCAATTATAGGTGTTTACCTGAGAAACCAACACACATACCTGCTGTTTTATTATGCCATTCCCTCCTAAATTGCTTTTAGTGCATATCTGTTTAGCCCAGCAGAAAAGAAAAGGAAAATGTGAAAGCATTCCAGTTTGGTCTTTACTTGCAAAGCTACCAATTGACAGCCAACACCAAGTGTTTTACTTATGTGCTCTGAAGCACTGTGTAAGCTACTTAACATAAATATTGAATTCTACATACTCTCTTCTCAGTTTGAGATTCATGCATGTTATTGTTTACAGCATTTCATTCTCACTGTAAAAACAAAATCCTGGTCACATTCCTTCCATGAAACTACCTTTTTTTTTTTTNTTGTTTACAGCATTTCATTCTCACTGTAAAAACAAAATCCTGGTCACATTCCTTCCATGAAACTACCTTTTTTTTTTTTTTAAAAAAAAGGTATATGCGTTTTTATTTTGTTTATTCTTTTGGCCACCCAGTGCAGTATGTGGAACTTCCACAGCCAGGGATTGAACCCACAACCCCTGCAATACAGAGTCTTAACCACTGGACCACCAGGGAAGTCCCGTGAAACTATTTTTGATGAGCTTTTAGATTTGCTATTTACCCCCAAATGAGCTATAGCTGGAAATTGACCTTAACTGTATTGAAATATGGTCACAGTTTTTCCTATTCATTTTGGCTATCTTTGATAAACAGATTAAAATAACTTGGCCTTGTTTTTAACATAAATGGTGTTATTCAATGTTTGGTCTAGACTCTTTTTTAAATTGATAGTTTTTTCACTTAACTAGATCCTGTAAATAATATATATTCTTGAATTTTATTGCCATTAGAGAGGCTTTTTACTCCTACAAGATTTTATTAACAGAGCTGATTTAGTTAATGCAATTTTAGTGTTTACTTTAAGTGTCAACTGTTGGGTTTGCTGTCCAAGCTTCACATTGAAATGTTCTCCATTTCCTCCACCACTGTGTACTATCCCAACCTGTAAAATTCAGAAGATGGGACTTCTGAATAAACTGGGATTGTGGGAAATAGAGAATACCAAATTATTCAGAAGAGAACTTGTTCAGATGCGAAAAGCATAAAAAATAATGTAAGCATAATTTATAAATGGTCAAAAAATATTTTCTACTTTATGCCAATAAAATCAACTTACAAGAAATTAATCATAATGGG
>SJYQ01003502.1:288311-313492 GCA_006410935.1 Redunca redunca
AGGTCAGAGATTCTTTAGTTTCTTAGTTTTCTCTATTAATTGTCTTTTAACAATCAACCACTATTAATTTAATAGTTGACTGATTTGCAAATGTAATACATAAAGGGGAATTACCTTAAAGGTATATGAATTGGCATATATAAGGAAATACACACAACTGTACTGAAAAAGCTAATAGAATCAATTAAATTTAAGCCAATCATAGCGGTATTCAAGTTTATATAAAAATTTCTATTTGTTCATACTTCAAGTAGAAATATATTATCATGATTATTATTGATATGAACATTCTATGCTTCCTTCCTAGGAATTTCAAAGAACTGCAAAGGACTTTTCAAGAAAAAAGTAAAACGATTTTTGAAAACAAATATGGGACTGTGAAAGAAACAGAAATAATACCTAGGTTAATTCTTAGTGACAACAACTTGTCTTATGATGCCTTTTAAAAAACTAAATTAAATAAATAATATAAATAAATAAAATAAAACCGCTCTATGAGTCACCAGATTTATTCTATAACTAGTTTTGATAGGGTCCCACAAAGGGTAAGAGTACATGTTCAGAGTCCTCACCCTTATACCAGAGCATTGCTATGGGATTTAGTTGTTCATTTTTTTTAAATAAAATAAAATACAGATTTCAAAATAAGATTGGGTTCTGGTTTAGATAATAGTGTGTTCAGTCACTTGGTCATGTTTGACTCTGCAACCCCATGGATTGTAACCAGCCATGTTCCTCTGTACATGGGATTATCCCAGGAAGAATACTGGAGTGGGTTGCTATTTCCTGTTCCAGGGGATCTTCCTAACCCAGGGATCAAACCTAGGCCTCCTGTGGCTCCTGCAATGGCAGGCAGATTCTTTCCCAGTGAGCCCCTGGGAAGCCCCAGATAATAAAGTACTGGTATTCTCAATAAATAAATAAGATCATCTTAAATGCAGTTTTTAAAAAAATCTATTCAGAGAGATACCCTTAAAACTGAGATTATCTAATTTCCTCATTACCCTATTTTCAGTCACTTTTTGGGGGTTTTCCACTTTTTTTTTTTAATCAATAGAAAGATATTTAATTTAAAGCTTATATTCTCATGGATTTGACCAACACAGCACAACTTGGCACAACTGCTACGGCTACTGCTAAGTCGCTTCAGTCGTGTCCGACTCTGTGTGACCCCATAGACAGCAGCCCACCAGGCTCCCCCGTCCCTGGGATTCTCCAGGCAAGAACACTGGAGTGGGTTGCCATTTCCTTCTCCAATGCATGAAAGTGAAAAGCGAAAGTCAAGTCGCTCAGTTGTGCCCGACTCTTAGCGACCCCAAGGACCGCAGCTTATCAGGCTCCTCTGTCCATGGGATTTTTCAGGCAAGAGTACTGGAGTAGGGTGCCATCGCCTTCTCCAATGCATGAAAGTGAAAAGCGAAAGTCAAGTCGCTCAGTTGTGTCCAACTCTTAGCGACCCCATGGACTGCAGCCTACCAGGCTCCTCCGTCCATAGGATTTTCCAGGCAAGAGTACTGGAGTAGGGTGCCATCGCCTTCTCCGAACTTGGCACAAAGTAGATGTTTAATCTAACTGTGATTGAATGGATAAGTGAATTGTTTAGCCAAAGGTTAAAATTGGAATTACTAAAAGAGATCTTACATTAGCTTTTATGAAGGTATAATATGCATTGGTTTTCATATATATATAGTAAATTTTATATTTACTTGATTCCTCTTGCAGTTTGTAGATTTTTTTAACAAAAGTTGCTAAGATATTCCAACAAATCTTTATCAATGTTAACTCGAAGAAATGAAATAATTTTGCATTTATTAAATTGTAAACAGAAATTAATATACAGAGTGTAAAACATCTGTTATTTCAAAAGGGCTAAGGTAACTATGAAAGTGAAGAACTAAAGAGCCTCTTGTTGACAGTGAAAGAGAGAGTGAAAAACTTGGCTTAAAGCTCAACATTCAGAAAACGAAGATCATGGCATCTGGTCCCATCACTTCATGGCAAATAGATGGGGAAACAGTGGAAACAGTGGCTGACTTTATTTTTGGGAGCTCCAAAATCACTGCCATGAAATTAAAAGATGCTTACTCCTTGGAAGAAAAGTTATGGCCTAACTAGATAGCATATTAAAAAGCAGAGATATTACTTTGCCAACAAAGGTCCATCTAGTCAAGGCTATGGTTTTTCCAGTGGTCATGTATGGATGTGAGAGTTGGACTGTGAAGAAAGCTGAGCACCGAAAAATTGATGCTTTTGAACTGTGGTGTTGGAGGAGACTCTTGAGAGTCTCTTGGACTCCAAGGAGATCCAACCAGTCTATCCTAAAGGAGATCAGTCCTGGATGTTCATTGGAAGGACTGATGCTAAAGCTGAAACTCTAATACTTTGGCCACTTCATGCTGAGTTGACTCATTGGAAAAGACTTTGATGCTGGGAGGGACTGGGGGCAGGAGAAGAAGGGGACAACAGATGATGAGATGGCTGGATGGCATCACCGTCTCGATGGACATGAGTTTGAGTGAACTCCAGGAGTTGGTGATGGACAGGGAGGCCTGGCGTGCTGCGATTCATGCGGTCGCAAAGAGTCAAACATGACTGAGCGACTGAAATGAACTGAACTGAACTAAAGGTAACTATGACTGAAATTTTTATTAGATGGTATTTGAAGGTAAGATTATATTTTTGTTCTCATGGGTTAGAATATTCTCTTTCTGAGATGAGTAAAACTGAAAGTAAAATGTTATCTGGCATAATGGTAATTTTATTATGATGAAATTTTTCCAATACTACTGCATTTTGTGGAAGAGAATATAACCGTGAAAGGTTGTTTCATTTTAAGTTCTGGTCTTGTTTTAAGAGGATTCAAGAGCTGCATAGCCAAGTGCAGCATGTATACCTTCTGGTGTTCTGCAAAATTAATTTTACACAATAGATTATGAGTCCCCTAGAAATAATTCGAACAAGCTGGTTTCAAACAAACGTTTTTCAATCTGCTGGTTTTTCTGTCAATGTCAAATAAATTTGGGCCACACTTGCTATTCCAGCCTTAGTAATACTCTTAATCAATAGGAATTTCACATTTTTCTATTAACTCAAAAATGTTGGTGTTATCCAAGAAAACAGAAACACATGATTTTTATCTTTCATCCTTTCTCTCATTTTTCCTTGTTCCCGAACCAGCACCTGGTTTCCTGAAATACCTTTTACAACAGAGTGACTTCTTTCTCATTCAGTGGTTGGTTCTACAGTGCCACCATATGATCTCTTATTTTAATAAGTTAATAGGTTAAATGTTACAGCAGAGAAGGATTGTGAGCAACGGCCTATGGAGCAGACACTCAGATGGCAGGTTATCAGCAGGGTTCACACCTCACTTAGACCATGATTTCAGTTTCTCTAAATAAAAAGCCTGAGCATGAACTATAAATGACTAAAAATTAATTTTAAGCTATAGCAATTTGCCCTAAGACTAATGGAAAGAACCAGAAGGTATGATAATAATTAAAACTGTGGATCATCAAACCAAGGACAAAGGCATTTTATGGTATTTCTATAAATTGATTCAGAAGCCCTGTGGAGTTAGGGTAGGGACTTCTAAAAATAGATGATGACCTTCCACATTAAATATACATATACACACACTGGTGATTGTTTGATGAATTATTTATCAAGGTAACAAAGGGCATTATATATTTAAAATGAACTGCTAAATACAAACTTCTTAATATCACCACACACATACTCACAAATACACTCAACATGTGCAATGCTGTAATGTTGAGTGATGCTTGGGTAGTAGACTGAATTTGAGACTGACTCAAATATTATGATAGGTGTCCTTATTAGATTTCACAAACAAATCTATGTTGATTATTGATTCAATTCAGTGGATTTTAGAAAATTGAACCTTAGTTTTATTTATTTATTTTTTTCTTTTTATGAAAAATTTATTTATTTTCAGTTGAAGGATAATTGCTTTACAATATTACATTAGTTTTTTCCATCCATCAACATGAATCGGCCATACTGAATTCTAGTTTTAAATATGTATCGAATACTTTATAGGTCTACGGAGAAAGCAATGGCACCCCACTCCAGTACTCTTGCCTGGAAAAGCCCATGGATGGTGGAGCCTGGTGGGCTGCAGTCCATGGGGTTGCTAAGAGTCAGACATGACTGAGTGACTTCACTTTCATGCATTGGAGAAGGAAATGGCAACCCACTCCAGTGTTCTTGCCTGGAGAATCTCAGGGACGGGGGAGCCTGGTGAGCTGCCATCTATGGGGTCACACAGAGTCTGACACAACTGAAGTGACTTAGCAGTAGCAGCAGGGTTATATAAACTGTGATTTTCTGATCAATTAGAAACACTTATTATAGGACTTGGGGGTTCCCTGGTGGCTTAGACGGTAAAGAATCTGCCAGCAATGCAGGAGACCTGGGTTGGATCACTGGGTTGGAAAGATCCCCTGGAGAAGGAAATGCCAACCCAACACAGTATTCTTGTCTGGGAAACCCATGAACACAAAAGACTGGCGGGCTACGTTGGATACAACTGAGTGATTAACACACACATTATAGGAGTTACTAGAAATTTTTCAGTGCACCGTTCAAGAAGGCTTCCCTGGTGGCTCAGATGGTTAAGTGTCTGCCTGCAATGCGGGAGACCTGGGTTTGATCCCTGGATCAGGAAGATCCCCTGGAGAAGGAAATGGCAACCCACTCCAGTACTCTTGCCTGTAAAATTCCATGGACAGAGGAGCCTGGTAGGCTACAGTGCATGGGATTGCAAAGAGTTGGGCACAACTGAGCAACTTCATTCATTCATTCAAGAATAATGTCACTTCAGTTCAGTTCAGTCACTCAGTCATATACAACTCTTTGCAACCCCATAGACTGTCTTTAACACTCAGCTTTCTTTATAGTCCAACTCTCACACCATACATGACCACTGGAAAACCATAGCTTTGACTAGATGGAACTTTGTTACCAAAGTAATGTCTCTGCTTTTTAATATGCTGTCTAGGTTGATCATAACTTTTCTTCTAAGGAGTAAGCGTCTTTTTATTTCATGTTTGCAGTCACCATCTGCAGTGATTACGGAGCCCCCTCCCAAATAAAATCTGCCACTGTTTCCACTGTTTCTCCATTTATTTGCCATGAAGAGATGGGACCAGATCCCACGATCTTCGTTTTATGAATGTTGATGTTTAAACCAACTTTTTCACTCTCCTCTTTCACTTTCATCAAGAGGCTCTTTACTTCTTCTTCACTTTCTGCCATAAGGATGGTGTCATTTACATATCTGAGTTTATTGATATTTCTCCAGGCAATCTTGATTCCAGCTTGTTCTTCATCCATCCTGGCATTTATCATGATGTACTCTGCAGAGAAGTTAAATAAGCCGGGTGACAATATACAGCCTTGACGTACTCCTTTTCCTATTTGGAACCAGTCTGTTGTTCCATGTTCAGTTCTAACTGTTGCTTCCCTACCTGCATACAGGTTTCTCAAGAGGCAGGTCAGGTGGTCTGATAGTTCCATCTCTTTCAGAATTTCCCATAGTTTGCTGTGATCCACACAGTCAAAGGCTTTGGAATAGTCAGTAAAGCAGAAATAGATATGTTTATGGAACTCTTGCTTTTTTGATGATCCAATGGATGTTGGCAATTTGATCTCCAATTCCTCTGACTTTTCTAAATCCAGATGGAACATCTGGAAGTTCATGGTTCACAGACTGTTGAAGCTTTACTTGGAGAATTTTGAGCATTACTTTGCTGGCGTGTGAGATGAATGAAATTGTGTGGTAGTTTGAGCATTCTTTGGCATTGCCTTTCTTTGGGATTAGAATGAAAACTAACCTTTTCTAGTCCCGTGGCCACTGCTGAGTTTTCCAAATTTGCTGGCATATTAAGTGCAGCACCGTTACAGCATCATCTCTTAAGATGTGAAATAGCTCAATTAGAATTCCAGCACCTCTACTAGCTTTGTTCATAGTGATGCTTCCTATGGTCCACTTGACTTCGCACTCCAGGATGTCTGGCTCTGAGTGATCACACCACGGTGATTGTCTGGGTTGTGAAGATCTTTTTGGTACTGTTCTTCTGTGTATTCTTGCTACCTTTTCTCAATGTTTCTTGCTTCTGTTAGGTCCATACTATTTTTGTCCTTTATTGTGCTCATCTTTTCATACAATGTTCCCTTGGTATCTCTAATTTTCTTGAAGAGATCTCTCTAGTCTTTCCCATTCTAATGTTACATAGATTAGAAGAAAAAAATAATTGGGCAAATATTATTGTATTGCCATTTTGTAAAACTGTGTCTTATATTCAGAGGCAATAAATGACCCAAATGACTATTTTGAGGCCATACAATTCATCTTGATTACCTAGGTCATAATTATTGCCTATCTTTCATCTGCTAACTCACCCTATTGCTTTCCATTCTGGCTTTCATTTTCCTATTCTCTATTATTTTACCCCCAGATAAGCCCTGGTGGCTCAGGCAATAAAGAGTCTGCCTGCAATGCAGGATACTTGAGTTCAATCCTTGGGAAGATGGGAAGATCCCCTGAAGAAGGGAATGGCAACCCACTCCAGTATCTTGCCTGGAGAATTCCATGGACAGAGGAGCTTGGTGGGCCACAGTCCATGCAGTAACAGAGTCAGAGATGACTGAGCAACTAGCACACAAACACAAGCCAGGATTCCTGGTTTCTACTATGTTTGCCGTGTAGTCTTTGTTCATGGGTAGAAGCTGAAAGTTATGCGTGTTGGAGAAATCATACCAGCTTTTGCACTCTGATGATGTCCAAAATTTGGGGATATGTTTTTCTAAAAATAGACAGGCATAGAGTCATTTTTTCCTTTTATCTTCAGCCTTATAAAATGAGGGAGTAAAAATAAGGGAGAAATACTCTGCATTTCTCTATTTATAAGGTCTTGGGCAATTTGTTTAGCTTTTTTGGTCTCAGTACCTAAGTCTATAAAATGAGTGAGTTCACTAAAATAAGTGAGATCTATTCAACTAGATTATCTACAGTATTCTATTCAGCTAGAAAATTATAGGATATTACGTCTTGGTTTTAAAATGTTTTTTGTGTTTTTGATGTTTATTTTTTAATAAAGAAAGAAGAAGACAAAAAAAACAACTTTGGATTAGGTTTCTTATGTAAATTAATTCATTTTTATAGTTGTTGAAAGTGGTCATAAAAAAAGTTTCAAACTATGTAACAGGTTCAGAAAATCACTTGTCAGGATAAGTTAGGGTAAAACAGACAAGGGATCCCATTTCAGGATGTAAGCCCAAGGTGAAGGTGAGCACACAGTTGCCTTAAGCAAGACCTGGGCTTCAATATTAACTGTTAATATTGAGTGGAAATGTAATGAGAATTTATTGTGACTTTAACAGTGGAAAACTTTTCATTTCTGAGGAAGTGAATATATTAAAAGAAGAATTAGGGAATTATTTTTAGGGAAAATTATAATGGAAGAGAATTACAGCAAGCCTTAGTTATCTTGGTACAAAGATACCTGGTAAAAATTTTGCCTGAATTGAAATGCTGGTTGGTCCAAATAATTAGTTAGATAAGGAATTTAATGATTTATTTTTCATTGAATTGACTTTCTATTTTAGTGTCAATAGCCAGATTTGGTTTATATTAAATTTAAAAGCAAAAGGGGGTGGAATAGGGTGAAACATTTATCCCATAAGACATATTTTGGATCTTAAAATAAATCATGAAAAAGAATCTTAGAATTTTTGCATGATTGCAATGATTGTAGTGTAGATAGCAACTGGGTTCCCATAATTTTTTGTATTAATTTTTATCATCAGGTAGAATGACAATGAAGTGGGATGTAGAATTAAGTTGGGAGTGAGAATTCAGAGTTAGATATGCATGGCTAAAATTAGCCAAAGCTATTCTCTCCATAATAGTTAGGATATTGGTATGAATTGTGTAAATTATACTAGACTTTATAGAAAATAAAGATAAGGTGATAACAGTAACCCAAAACATTTAAAATATTTGGCTATACTTAGAGTCCTGTATTTTTATTCTACATCTGAAAGCAACTGATGCAGCCAATCAACTAGTACTTCAACAAAAATGTCATGATTTATAAAATTAGGATGAATGTTCAAAATTAGGAGGGAAAAAAGATGAATGTTTAGTAGTAAAATAATAAGCAAACAAGGTATCTAAGTATGAAAATTAATGAAATAAGATTTTTTAAGCTGTTAAAGAAAGGATTTTTAATGTATTTATTTTTTAATTGAAGGATAACTGCTTTACAGACTTTTGTTGTTTTCTTTCAAACCTCAAATGAACCAGCCATAGGTATTCATTTATCCACTCCCTTCTGAAACTCTCTCCCATCTCCCAAAGAAAATGAAGTATGTTTGTATGTGTCAATATGAAAACTGTTCAAGATATCGTATTAAGTGAAAAACACAATGTTCTCAATGATGTGTTTAGAATCATTCCCTTTATTTTAAAAAATAGTACATAATTTGTCATGCTGGTTTATTTTTGCTGTTTTTTTCATGCTGGCATTATTGAGGAAAAAAAAACAAACAAACAATAAAATGGTTCTACTAGATGCAAGTGCCAGATTTTCACTTTTTATATTATACCTTTATCTGTTGTCAGAATTCTTCAAACAAAGATATATTTTACTTTTGTTTTTGTAACAATGAAGTGTCAGTAAATATTATCTCAAAAGAAAGTTTATGGCCTATTTTTCCTTTCTATTGTTCTCAACTAGAAAATGCTACTAAGTCTAAATCAAAAAGTTTTAAACCATAGGAAAGACAGAATTTGCATTTGATTATATAAACATCCTACCAATTGCATCAAATTTATCTGTGTCTTCGAAGTACTCTTTCAAAGCCAGTCTCACAGTCATCTGATGATTTCTTAGGTGAATTGAAATTTCCAGTGAATTATGTGACACTCTAAAATAAGCCTAAAATAAAACCATAAAATAAATCATAAAAGTCTTAAAGTTGCCTTCAAATGTCAGAGGAACAGCGTTGGTTTATCAGTAGTGTGTTATCACAGGGTCTCTTTGAACATACTATGGCCCCACCAAGAGTTAAGTTTAAGCTTCTCACTAGGTAAAATGCTGGTATCAGTCTGGCAAGTACCCAAAATGAGTAAATAAGTCCTAGTTTCACGATCATAAAACAACAATATCCTGTTCAGTAATATTCAGCCATGTGACACTGACATGTATTGTCTGTTGCAATCAATTTCCAAACTAAAACCAAGAATCATTAATTATAACTTGATAGTGCTCTTATCATTGGTGTATGAAAATTCTTTACATCGCTACTTAAAACAAAGTATTTCTGGCATTGATGGACAGGTGAAAATTATAGTCAGATGGCAATAATTGTCCACGTAAGTATCACTTAGAAAAACTAAGTGATGAAACATTAAATAAAAAAGGATTCTATTTTTCAACTGACATGACCATAGCCACCTGTTTTTCTTGATCAGAGCCATGAAAATGGCTTAGATCAGCCACATTTTCAGCCCCATAGTTGAATCAGCAGAATTTGGGGTCTCTACTGCCATTCCATGTCCCTGTGACCTCCCATTTTATTCCCAACTCTGGTTCATGTACATGCTACCAACAACCTGAGGCCCCAAAGCTGAGACCCTTCCTCTTTGGGCCAGTGGAGTCCCAATGCATGTCAAATAGAAAGTGCCAATTGGATGAAAGTGTTAGTTGCATCTGACTCTTTGTGACCCCCTGGACTGTAGTCTGTCAGGCTCCTCTGTCCATGGAATTCTCCAGGCAAGAATACTGGAGTGGGTAGCCATTCCCTCCTACAGAGGATCTTCCCAACCCAGGGATCGAACCTGGGTTTCCTGCATTGCAGGCTGATCTTTACCATCCGAGTCACAGACTTAATTCATTACAAAGAATGGGAATTTCAGGGAAATGGTTAATTTACTTACCAACATTTTAGCAGAGAATGTGATTTCAAGCATAATCTTATGGTTATAAGACCATATACCACACCAAATACCAACTTATCCTCCCCAGTTTTTCATGGATGAACGGTCTTATGACCACTCTGCTGCACTCTAGGAGGGCTCTTCCTGCACCAGAAGTTGGTTGGATGATGTTATTTCCTCATCTTTGACTCTTACATTCTGGTTCACAAAGTCCCTCACTCCTAGAAAGACCCATTCTTTCTGTTACTGCTTGAGGATAATTTTCTGAGTGGCATTTCTGTTATCACTAAAAGATTATGGTTCTTCCTTTCTGAATCCGAGACTTCATTTCTGTTATTAAGAGTAATGATATGCAGCCAGTAGTTAGCTCCATTACTCTCTCATGGTTCCTGAATCCCAGCACCTGGAGATGAGTACCCTTCTCCGCTACACACACATTTTTAGCTCCGAATTATATCCTTGAATTTTGGTTAAGATTGAAATCTTTGTAATGATCTCCAGCAAGCTTCCCCTGGCCTAATGTGTCTAATCTAATCAATCTGAATGTTTCCTAGATCATCAAATCTTAGGTAATTTGCTCAACTCATCTTGCACATTAGTTCAACTTCTAAGTTTTTTTTTTTCTGTTTGCATCATTCTAAAGGGATCTGACCTCCTACACTTGCCTTCAAGATCAATCACACTTTGATCTGCCATTTTTTTATATATCTTTCAGAAAAATAGGTCTGAAAGAATCTTAAGAAGTCTCTATGAATTCAAGGTTGTCTTTGATTACTGTTGTAGGGTTTTTGTTCATAAACAATATACCTCCCCCAGGTAAAACAGAAAATCTCTAATGTGATTGAACATATTTGTAAATAAATATACCGAAGGGATGGCTCATGAAATTAAAGCTGAATAGAAAGGAACTGAAAAAAGAAGAGATTTAATTAGGAGCAGTGTAAGGGGTAAAGGGTTTGTAAGTCTTCACAGATTCAAAGAACAGAAGTAACTGATGGTGATGGCAATACTGAAGGAGGGTAATATCAAAGAAGACACTTTAATATTCAAAGAATGGTCTTTAGTGGCCTAGATATTGGGAAATAATAGCAAAGAGGAAGAGTAAAGGGACACAAGCCTCAAAAGAAAAAAACAAAAAACAAAAAACACACACACGCAGAATTCAGAAGGATAGGATGTGTAGAGATGGCTGTCAGCAGCAGGCAAGGCACCGTTCCCACCTTCTTACTCTGAGGCTGTGGGGTGACGCACAACGTCTGATGCTTCATTAGACAAGGCTTCATGGCAGCAGTTTCCTCAGAGTTTATCACAGTTGAAGACAGTGAAAAAGTGAAGTAAGTTTTTATATTGAAAGAGAATTTCCAAAGGAAGCATGAAGCAGAAATTGGGTTGTTAATAAGAATCTACTAGAGACATCAGTTGCGAAAAGACAATTTTTAAAATAATGAACTTAGTGTGTGGGCTTAATAGCAGCTTGCATTTGTCCCAAAAATAAAATAATAAACTAAAAAGCAGGTCCAAGAAGTTCCCCAGATGAAAAAAAACTAAAAAATTAAATAGAGTAAAACAAAAATGGAACATAGAAACAGAAAGTTAACCTTGAGTATAAAGAGAGCTCAGAAGCAGGTCCAGTAAATAAGGGGAAAAGCTATTTAAAGAAATAGCAATTCATCCCTTCACAAAAACTATGAGATCTCAGTTTAAAAGGTAAGTAGGATGCTGACAAAGAGAAAAAATGTTCATTTCAATACATAATTGTTTAACATTAAAAAAAATATCAAAGATGAGAATAACATTGTTAATGCTTCTGGCAAGAAAAGCAGATACCTCAAAAATCAAGGCTGGGAAGTCAGAGTGATACCAACTTTTTCAAGGTAAAAATATAGCATATTGTTTTTAAATTGTTCAGTTCAGTTGCTCAGTCGTGTCCAACTCTTTGCAACCCCATGACTGCAGCACACCAGGCCTCCCTGCCCATCACCAACTCCCAGAGTTCACTCAAACCCATGTCCATCAGGTCGGTAATGCCATCCAGCCATCTCATCCTCTGTCGTCCCCTTCTCCTCCTGCCCCCAATCCCTCCCAGCATCAGGGTCTTTCCAATGAGTCAACTCTTCGCATGAGGTAGCCAAAGTATTGGAGTTTCAGCTTTAGCATCAGTCCTTCCAAAGAACACCCAGGACTGATATCCTTTAGAATGGACTGGTTGGATCTCCTTGCAGTCCAAGGGACTCAAGAGTCTTCTCCAACACCACTGTTCAAAAGCATCAATTCTTCGGTGCTCAGCTTTCTACACAGTTCAACTCTCACATCCATACATGACTATTGGAAAAACCATAGTCTTTACTAGAAGGACCTTTGTTGGCAAACTAATGTCTCTGCTTTTCAATATGCTGTCTAGGTTCGTCATAAATTTCCTTCCAAGGAGTAAGCCTCATTTAATTTCATGGCTGCAATCACCATTGGCAGTGATTTTGGAGCCCCAAAAAATAAAGTCTGACACTGTTTCCACTGTTTCCCAATCCAGTTCCCATGAAGTGATGGGACCAGATGCCATGGTCTTCGTTTTCTGAATGTTGAGCTTTAAGCCAACTTTTTCACTCTCCTCTTTCACTTTCATCAAGAGGCTTTTTAGTTCCTCTTCTCTTTCTGCCATAAGGGTGGTGTTATCTGCATATCTGAGGTGATTGATATTTCTCCCAGAAATCTTGATTCCAGCTTGTGCTTCATTCAGCCCAGCGTTTCTCATGATGTACCCTGCATATAAGTTAAATAAACAGGGTGACAATATACAGCCTTGACGTACTTTTCCTATTTGGAACCAGTCTGTTGTTCCATGTCCAGTCCTAAATGTTGCTTCCTGACCTGCATATAGGTTTCTCAAGAGGCAGGTCAGGTGGTCTGGTATTCCCATCTCTTTCAGAATTTTCCACAGTTTATTGTGATCCACACAGTCAAAGGCTTTGGCATAGTCAATAAAGCAGAAATAGATGTTTTTCTGGAACTCTCTTGCTTTTTGCATGATCCAGAGGATGCTGGCAATTTGATCTCTGGTTCCTCTGCCTTTTCTAAAACCAGCTTGAACATCAAAAAGTTCATGGTTCATGTATTGCTGAAGCCTGGCTTGGAGAATTTTGAGCGTTACTTTACCAGCATGTGAGATGAGCGCAATTGTGCAGTAGTTTGAGCATTCGTTGGCATTGCCTTTCTTTGGGATTGGAATGAAAACTGACCTTTTCCAGTCCTGTGGCCACTGCTGAGTTTTCCAAATTTGCTGGCATATTGAGTGCAGCACTTTCACAGCATCATCTTCCAGGATTTGAAATAGCTCAACTGGAGTTCCATCACCTCCACTAGCTTTGTTCATAGTGATGTTTTCTAATGCCCACTTGACTTCACATTCCAGGATGTCTGGCTCTAGGTGAGTGATTACACCATCGTGATTATCCGGGTCGTGAAGATCTTTTTTGTACAGTTCTTCTGTGTATTCTTGCCACTTCTTAATATCGTCTGCTTCTGTTAGGCCCCTTCCATTTCTGTCCTTTATCGAGCCCATCTTTGCATGAAACATTACCTTGGTATCTCTAATTTTCTTGAAGAGATCTCTAGTTTTTCCCATTCTGTTGTTTTCCTCTATTTCTTTGCATTGATCGCTGTGGAAGGCTTTCTTATCTCTTCTTGCTATTCTCTGGAAATTCACATTCAGATGCTTATATCTTTCCTTTACTCCTTTGCTTTTCACCTCTCTTCTTTTCACAGCTATTTGTAAGTCCTCCCCAGACAGCCATTTCGCTTTTTTGCATTTCTTTTCCATGGGGATGATCTTGATCCCTGTCTCCTGTGCAATGTCACGAACCTCTGTCTACAGTACATCAGGCACTTTATCTATCAGATCTAGTCCCTTAAATCTATTTCTCACTTCTACTGTATAGTCATAAGGGATATGATTTAGGTCATACCTGAATGGTCTAGTGGTTTTCCCTACTTTCTTCAATTTAAGTCTGAATTTGGCAATAAGGAGTTCATTCTCTGAGCCAGTCAGATCTCCTAGTCTTTCTTGTTTTTGCTGACTGTATAGAGCTTTTCCATCTTTGGCTGCAAAGAATATAATCAGTTTGATTTCAGTGTTGACCATCTGGTGATGTCCATGTATAAAGTCTTCTCCTGTGTTGTTGGAAGAGGCTGTTTGCTATGACCAGTGTGTTCTCTTGGCAAAACTCTATTAGCCTTTGCCCTGCTTCATTCCGTATTCCAAGGCCAAATATGCCTGTTAATCAAGGTGTTTTTTGACTTCCTACTTTTGCATTCCAGTCCCCTATAATGAAAAGGACATCTTTTGGGGGTGTTAGTTCTAAAAGGTCTTATAGGTCTTCATAGAACCGTTCAATTTCAGCTTCTTCAGCATTACTGGTTGGGGTGTAGTCTTGGATTACTTTGATATTGAATGGTTTGCCTTGGAAACGAAGAGAGATCATTCTGTCGTTTTTGAGATTGCATCCAAGTACTGCATTTCAGACTCTTTTGCTGACCATGATGGTTAAATTGTTAAAAGAAAGTAAATCTAAATCTATAATTTTCTCTTTAGTTAAATTATTTAAAAGTAAGTTAATAAAAGTATTTTTATGAATAAATGGATTCAGAATAGAATTTACTATGAATGACTTGCTCAGAAAGAATATTGTAGAATACATTACATCCAGAAGAGAAATACTACAAGGTGAAATGCTTTACTATATAAGAAATACTGTTAGTTATAGGACTTATTGAAGTTTACTGTTACCTAATAATCAATGTTTTGAAAAAGTATAGTCACAATAATCCTTAAATAAACTCTAGATAATAACATGTGGGGTGGTGTTTGAGAGAAGGGAGACCAAATAATGGTAAAAGCACTTATCTTGCTCCAAGTTTAGACACACATATATATTAGTAAGCAATAGACACTGTCAAATACAAATAAATAATATAAAATTCATAAGCCCCACCAGGAGAAAAACAGAAGAAAATATATGAAACATAAGGCCTGAAGGTAACAAGGGTGAATAAAATGAAAAAATATATACAGAATATAAAAAGATAACTCAGATAAAAGAAAAACCCGAAAGTAATGTGACAATGTAGAAACTTAATTTTGTCAACTAAAAGATTTTATCTCCATAATAGCTAAAATCCAAGTTTCAGCAATACATTTTTAGTGTGAACTATACCTCAGACATAGTTACTTAAGTGATACACTTAGAAAGTAGAGGTTAGAAAAAAATCAAAAGAAAAATGAAACCATAAAAATATCTTTGAAAAGACAGTCATAAAATGAATTTTGATATCAAAGTAAGTATAATTTAGAGTGAAATATCATAAGAACAAAGAAAGCTTCCTCTCTGATGGAGGATTGCTTGTCTCTTGTCTACTGTTGAGCTTGCCAGGCTATGGGATTTGCATTGACCAATGGAATGAGAACAGAAATACACATTTTCAGAAGTATGTGTGATATTTGAGCAGAAGCATTGGGAACTATTGCAGTGAGGACCACTATTCCTGACTTTCCTCTGCCATGATACTGGCACCACCTCAGATAATCATTATCCTGTGAGCCATGAATATGAAGAGAAGATTTGCTGCCTCCTGATGGTGAAACTTTAGGGTGAAAGATGTGAGATGTGCAAAGACATAGATTTGAGTTCAAGCAATAGAACTGGAAGGACTTCCCAGATGGCTCAGTGGTCAAGCATCTGCCTGCAATGCAGAGGATACTGGGGATGTGGGTTCGATCCCTGGGTTGGGACGATCCCTTGGAAAAGGAAATGGCAGCCCACTCCAGTGTTCTTTCCTGGGAAATCCCATGGACAGAGGAGCCTGGAGGGTTGTAGTCCAAGGGGTCACAAAGATTCGGATATGGCTTAGTGACTGAACAACAACAAATAGAACTGAAATGTGGACACTGGATCTAGGTACTGTGTCTTAGATGATTCTGCAAAAGTCTGTAGATTAATTACTTGTTCCACCATTTACAGTAATGGGGATATTCAAACCTACACTTCTTGCAATCTGAGTGTACCTTCTCATTCAAGATTCATTTTATATATTAATATACATAAAACCTCCATAATAACTTTTAATTGTCTGATCTCATTTGATGAAATGCTCTACTCCCTACTGGTTGTATCTATTTACTCTACTTCCTCTTCAAATCCCCCTTGTCTTTTTTGTATCTCACTGGCCAGCAATCTATAGTTGCTACATGGAGAATTTCATAGCCTAGGAAGTCTTCCTCTAGAGGATATGGCCAGAGAAGAATGGAAAATTAATACCCTCTTTGAACTTTAACTAGAATTTTCAGACTTTTGCTTTTTTATTGCTGAGCTTTATTTGAAAAGAAGTTGGAGTAGGAAGTGAAAAAATATATAAGAATTATGTAGATAGGCAAGATACATGTTGTAGGTGTGTCTCTTTTTGACCCTATGGACTGTAGCCCACCTGACTCCTCTGTCCATGGGCTTCTCCAGGCAGGAATACTGGAGTGGGTTGCCAGTCCTTTCTCCAGGGGATCTTCCTGACCCAGGGATGGAACCCATGTCTCCTGTGGCTGAGGCACTGGCAGGCGGTTTCTTTCCCAGTAGCACGAGCTACCCATTTAAATGCTCTCTTCTGCCTCCGTCAGGTTCCCTGTAATTCCAGCTCATTCTGCATCCCTAGTCAATCAGAAGTTGCTCCCACTTGGCACCATTTCTCTTAGACTGCCTGGAACTTATTACCATTGGTTTTGAATTCCTCCTAGAAGCTAGTCTGAGAAATGGGAATCCAACATTTTGGATACAGCTATTTAAGGCTTTCAAATAAAAATAATAGAAATTAGAATATATCTTGAAGCAAGTCACACTGACTGAATGAAAATTTGCCTTGTAGTAATTGTTCATTTTGAATAAAAACAAAGTCACCACACACCCCCGTAGTTACTTATTAATAGTACTACTTTTTCATGCACAAATGTTACAACTACATAAGAGAAGTCCAAAAATATAGGCTGATCCTACTTTATCTTTTTCTCTATTCAAAGCAAAATGATCACCAAACAACTTTTGAGAGAATTCTTAGATACTAGATAACCCCTAAGATTTATGAAATATGTGTAGCATTTGGTTTATCTTTCCATTTTCACAAGGCCTCATAAAAAGGTTTTGCCCATTTTGCAAAGGAAAGAATGGAGTTAATTGAAATGCTTGGTTTGATGCATCACTTAAATGATGACAAAGATAAACACCCCTAATTTATTTTTCCTAGTAATCTTATTTAGTCATCTTTATTTTTCATGAATTTCTCTTTTTTTAAATCTCCTCAAAGTTTGTTGGCACTCAATCAATCAGTAGCAGAAAACAGAGAACTCATTGGATCATCTACTGGAATGAAGTAGAGGCTATATGGAAAATAGTGTGGCCAAGACAACCAAGCATTCAAAATAGAATTAAAATCTCATGATAACTACAGTCATAAAATGCCAGGAAAGAAACAAAAAAGAAATTGTTCCCAAATGAAAGAGGAGGGAAAGCAGCATGGAACAGTCACACTCTTGGTTCTTTGAATAACCTGCATTATGTCCTTGGGTGATTCACTTAATTTCCTTGGGTTTTGGATTCCCATCTGTAAAATGAGAAGATTGGACTAAATCTGTACTTTCCAAATTATGAGCCTTGGAATAATTGCAAGAGGGCCTTGAATTCATATGCTTTATATATTTCTGCAATTACTAGGGTCCAAAAGTCCAATTGTAGTTATGCGGTAGTTGGAAAAATATGTTTATATTTTTTTAAAAAGTCCTCATTTGGAAATCTTCAAGATGCTCTGGCTAAATGATGTGTAAAGCCTTTCAGGCTATAGAATGTCATTATTTTATGAGTTAGATATCCAGATGTTGAGGTGTCTGATTTCTGATTGAAATCTTTCTCCCAAAACTGTATTGTTACTGGAAAGAGTGCTGAGATTGAAGTTAGGGCTATAATTTTCCAAGCCAGAATATCATTCATTAATTGTTACCTTAGGCAAGTTATGGAAATGTTTATTTACTTCATTTGAGATGACTCTTTAATGTGTCCTTCAAATTTGATTCTACTATTGCTTTTATTGGTCAACTACTCTGAGCCTTCTACTTAATGCTAAATTTGCAGAGCAGGAATCAGAATCTGCTGTTAGGTTTGTTTATCATTGTAGCTGTTTTAACTTTTTTCTTTTACCACTTCCATTAATTTGCTATACAGCTCTCAAGTTAATTTTCCACTTCCAGGCATATCTATTATTTGTGACTTAAAGATCTATAATACTTCGTACTCGATCCCTGGGTCTGGAAGATCCTCTGGAGAAGGGCATGGTCACCCACTCCAGTATTCTTGCCTGGAAAATTCCATGGACAGGGGAGCCTGACAGGCTATAGTCTATGGAGTTGCAGAGTCAGACACAACTGAGCAATTCAGAGCTAACATGAGACTTAGTAACTCAAATAGTAATACTGTTCACTTTTAATTCTTATAAACGGTTTAAAGCAAGCCAATAGATTGCCTGAAAATTGAATAGAATAATAATAATCTAACATTATTTATCTCAGTAGAATATTTCTTCTTCCTCTTCTTGTCATTTTGTGAAATAAGTGATTCCTTTTTCTCAGCTCCGTCTTTTCTCTGTGTGCCTGTGTGTAAGTGCTTGGGAGCATGTGCACTAGCCTTCTTTTCTGAGTAGTGCTTAGTTAAAGGCTGCCATTTATTTCTTGTTGGGTATTCATTTATCTCTGAGTCCCTGATGATAGACTCCTTGGCCACTGAAATGGCCCCTGTCCTGCGAAGGCTGATCAGTTTGCTGAGGAACCAAAGGAAATTCATTTCTTGTCCTGTTATCGGATTTCATTCCTTCTGAACTCAGGCCATATGAGCAGATGGACTCACTTGGAAATGGAAATCAATGGTTATCTTTTGAAACAGAAGGGATTAGAGCTTTGCACGTGTGAACTACTCAAGCACCTAGCTTTCAGAATTATTAAAGACGTTCCTTGAAAGTAAGAAATATTCCCCAGTGTTCAACAATCTTAATGTTCAATTAACTTTTATTCACTCTCTCAACAATGTCTTACAGACATGGATGAATGGTACAAGAGGTCAACCCACTTAATATTCATTGGAA
The DNA here is from genome assembly GCA_006410935.1 of Redunca redunca. Lineage (NCBI taxonomy): Eukaryota > Metazoa > Chordata > Mammalia > Artiodactyla > Bovidae > Redunca > Redunca redunca. The sequence continues at coordinate 307,441 of SJYQ01003502.1, forward strand.
AATGAGATTACATACAGGCAATTTTTTTTTTACTTCAGTAAAATACATGAGCTAATTTAAAGGAAACAAGGAGAAAAAGTTTTCTGTAAACTAATAACAAAGAATCAACTTTTCTATACTCAATATGTTTGCTAAGTATACACAGGATTATTTTGGTAAACTGATACATTATCCTTAAATGTTATCTGAACAACAGATTCATATGTTCAAGCTCCTACTGGACATGCTATTTGAATGTTCACTTGAATGCGTATGTGTGTGTGTGTGCTCATTTGCTTGAATGTTCACTTAACATGTGTCAAATTGAGTCTCTTATCTCTCTGTCCCCCACATTACTCTACTTTTCTTAACATCTTTGACTTTTCAATTAATGGCAGTTTTTTATTCCTGGTTTTAAAGATCAAAACCTCAGAAGCATCCTTGATTTTTCTCTTTCTTTTTCACAGCCCATCTAAAGGTAAATTCAGTTAACTCTGCTTTCAAAATATATAAACTGTCATTACTTCTCTTTCCTTTCTATGCCATCACTCTTATGGAAGCTTCTTTTTTGCCTGGATTGTTTCACCTTTTCACACTTCTTTGTTTATTCCCAGAACAGGAGTCATACCTGCCCTATTGAAAGGTTACCCAAACCATGTCACTGTTGTCCATGAAAATCTCTAATGACTTCCAATATCACTCTGAGAATAAAGCTGAAGTCCTCAAGGGCCTAAGAAGATCTATGCCACTGAACATTCTTTCCTACTAATTTCCTACTGACAAAATTTTAGAATAGGGTGTCTCAACCTTAATTTTACCCTCATTCTGTTACCTAATTGGTCATCTGGACTGGCACCATGGTCCTAGCCTGGACTAAAGCTCACTGTTTGTCCATGAAGTTTCTTCTTCCTGCTCCCCACCCCTAGCCCCATCAGATTAGCACAGCCAATTAAAAAAAAGTTGATGCTGAGATGGAAGAGCACAAACATTAGTCAATGGCCAAAGAATGAAGCAGGAACCTAGTTCACAAATCAACCTCTTAACCCAATTCTGGCAGAGACACCAAATATATGAGGGTGAAGAGTGAAAGTCACTCAGTTGTGTCCGACTCTTTGGGACCCCCATGGATTGTAACATGCCAGGATCCTCTGTCCATGGAATTCTCCAGACAAGAATACTAGAGTGGGTAGTCCTTCCCTTCTCTTGGGGATCTTCCTCACTCAGGGATGGAACCTGGATCTCTTGCATTGCAGGCAGATTCCTTACCATCTAAGCCACCATGGAAGCCCACATAGGAAGGCTAATTGAAATAAAAACAAGGGAATTAGAAAGAGTAGAAGGAATATACTTGTTATCAGAGGATAAAGGTGTGGTTTGGACTCAGAACTGATGAAACTCTCCTTTTCAGTCCTAGTACCAAATTTCTGGTTGTTGCTACAGCAATCTTCAACTGTTATGGCACTGATGGATATGTCATTTAGCATGCTAATATATTACAATGAACATATAATGAACCTCAAGGTCTACTGGAGGTCAAATCTATCACCATCTTGGGCCTAGTTGTTCTAACCAATTCTTAATTTTTTTTCTGTCTGCAGCTTCCTCCTAAAACTTAAGTAAGAGTAAGTGGTCTCTGTTTGAAGGAGAGATGGCTTTGGAGCCACAGCTTTGGCAATAATTCTGTTTGGAAAGCCAAAATCTAAATTGTCTAGAATTTTCTAGATTGTCTAGAATTTGGGATATGAAAAGTGTCCATCAATTAAATGCAACTGCAGCACTTTAAAACATGGGAGCAAGGTAGAGGCCATTTTCTTTGCTCTGCATGAATACCTTTAAGAAGTTGCATTGGTAACCTCAGTTTCTTTGTCTGTCCCCAGTTCGCAATATCTAGACACTGGTGATAGGTTGGTGATATTATCAATAGTAACCACCATTTTCTACTATCTCCATCACAGCTAAGATGGTGAGTGCTTCAGCTCTTTAAATCAGTGGTAGACCACCTTGATTCTGTAAACACATTATTCCCTGTTATGACTATGCTGTCTGTTTCCTGTGTTCAGCTTCTATTGATGTGTGCTCTCTTCCTCTCTTAGATCTTTACTAACTGTCATTGTCTCAGTGAGATCATCATGGGCCACCCTGTGTAAAACATCTACTTCCACACATTTCCTATTTCCTTTCCATGTTTAATTTTTCTTTGCACTTTCTTCTTTTTTTTATACAATCTATTTCACATATTTTATCTGTCTTATTTATTGCTGCCTCCCCCAAGTACGTAAGGTTTATAAAGGCCAGGATTTTTTTAATGACTATTGCATTTCCAGTGCCTAGAACAATGCCTTGTACATGGGAGATATTCTGAGAAAATTTGTTGAATGAATGAATAAATCATGTGACTCTTACTCTGTAGTCTCAGAGACACCTTATATATTAATATATAAGAATATATATGTATACACACAGTTTATATGTGCATTATTTATTTAAAAAATCTAGGTTTCTTTAGATATATTTTGTGTCATGGTGTGAATGGAGTGGAATTCAGTATTTCAGCATGTTTTCCCTTCCTTTTTAGAGGGTTGCAAAGCAGTGCTATGTTTCAGGGCAATACTGATAAGTTGAAACAATAGCTACAAAATCCGAAAAGTATCCTGAATGGAAGAAGGAGTTCATTGTTATGCTTTTTGACCTCAGATTCCATTTTAAATAACATGAGAAAGGCATTTTAGTTTTCCAGCTGACCCCAGATATTTGGTTGGTTTGATCAGACCTTAAAGATTTTTATTTTTAGCTGCTTAACTGCATTAAATCTGTTTCCAGATTTTTTTGAAATGTTCTCTATAGCCTCTTTCTTCATTATATTCAGTATTAAGTTAAAGAACAAGGCAGAGGCAGAATCCATAGGCTCACTTGCCTCCTGGCAAAGAGAGAAATTAACATTATGAAATGCAGCCTGCCTCTCTCATTCTTGTCCTCAATGGCTGTTTTCAAAGGGCATGAATACTCCATTGCAAATAATTGGTGCTCCCTCCCCCATCCCCCTCAGAAACACAGACACAAACACACTCAGACATGCATACTCACAGGCCAGCACACAAAAGATGCACCCTTCCCCCAAGCACTAAAAAAATCTAGGAGGGAAAATCAATATGTGACCTTTTCAAGCAGTGGAGACATGGAAGCTTCTATTTCTAGTATCTGATATTTAACATGCAAGCAATTCCATACTTGGGATTAGTCAGAAGAGATCAATGGCTCATTTTACTATTATCAGACTTTAAAGAAGTTGAAAATCTCTCCAGAGATTATTTTGGGATAAAGCATCCAAACACAGAACTGATTTTCTGTTACACATTGGGTTGAATTGAGGAGTTATCCCTTTCTCTTGTCATAACAGATCAATTTGGTAATTTGAATTAAAACAAGGAATTTAGTTCTCTTTAGTTCCACAGAGTTTTTCTTGTTGATATTCTGCCCCTTTCTCTCCTTTTCCCCATTGGTTCTTTAGATACTTTCAGAATCATCTTATATAGTTTGTAGAAAAATAGAGTGAAGCCTCTACAGTCAATGAAAAAGAGAGAAGGATTAAGGAATTTTAAAATTGGGGTAATATTATTTTTAGCAGCAGTACGTAGTTACTTAAGAACTTGTGAGTGTTACAGGACCATCATGCTTTCATAAGGACAATTTTATGCTATGAATCTTTTTTTCAAGTAGGAAAGTGATTCACGTTCAGAATGGAGGAATGTTGTTCCTTGCCCCACCTCCTCTTTCTAAATACGCATTCCACTGTGTTGCTTTCAGATTGCCACCAAAAAGTTCAATACATCTGCTTGATTTGATTAGTTTATTTTCCATTTAAAAAGACAAAGAAATTGATTTCAAGAACAAACCTTGGTCATTTACTAGAAATTTTTAGTTGGCAGCAATAGAAATCACCTAGATAAAATCATTATAAAACCAAACTAACTTCTTCTTTGTGGAATTTTCAAGCTATAGGCCCTGAAGAAATCCAGTCAATTAATTACTTAACTAATTAATCAATGTGTCTTTCCATCCATTCATTAATTTATAAGTAAGCTTTTATCAAAGATTTACTAACTATCCAGTACCATGAATGAAGTGAAGGGTACAAAACTATGATTCAGTTTTATTCCAAGTGAGTTACAGTTCAGTGGAAGAAATAGACACTCAGTTCCATCATGGTATAGTAAGGTATAGTAAGTACAACAACCAAAAGATATGTGGGTACACAGAGAATGGCATTGAAGTTAATTCAAGCTTGGGGATTTCTTGTATATTATATTAAATTTTTATTATTGTCTTTATTTAAAATTGTAAAGTCTCCCTCAAAATAAATTTTCTTTGAGAACTGTTATTCTTAAACTTTGAAGAACTTCTTTTCTTTTATAAATTGTGTCAGATCACAGCTTTAACTAAAATGTTGCTAGAGAGCATAGAGAACAGAAGTTTTAGTCTGTTGTATATTCCTGGGAGAGTGAGTCCCTTGGATAGCAAGGAGATCAAACCAATCAATCCTAAAGGAAATCAATCCTGAATATTCATTGGAAGGACTAATGATAAACTGAAGCTCCAATATTTTGACCACCTGCTGCAAATAGTCGACTCATTGGAAAAGACCCTGATGCTGGGAAAGATTGAGGGTAGAAGAAGAAGAGGGCAACAGAGGATGAGATGGTTGGATGGCATCACTGACTTGATGGACATGAAATTGAATAAGCTCTGGAAGATGGTGAAGGACTGACTGGGAGGCCTGGCGTGCTGCAATCCATGAGGTCACAAAGAGTCAAACATGTCTTAGTGACTGAACAACAGCAAATGACATATTCTTGAGAAGTACTGAAATGAGGCTAAATAAGAGTGTTACTCTTTAGCATTGATTTCTTCAGAATATGTAGTTTGATAAAAACTTGAAGCTGGTTGTCTGTTACAATACTGCAATGACCATAGTTTCATTGTTTTTGAACCCAAGTTCCTGTGCTTGGTGCACAGAGAGGCCAAACAAACTGAAAGGTCAGAGTTCAGACCAGAGAAATGTGTATTGCAGAGCTGGCCAAGGAGGATTGGGGCAGTTCATGCTCAAAGGATTTGAATTCCCCACTGGGTTTCAGGGAAGCAATTTTTAAAGGCAAGGTGAGAGAGGGGAGTTTCAGGGTGAGTGATCAACTTGTGCACAATTCTCTGATTGGTTAATGGTTAGGTAACAGGGTATTGTCACAGGAGTTAACATTATCAATCCTCAAGCTCTAGTAGGTCTGGGGACTAAGTGCTCAGGGTCATCAAGTAGTTAGCTTTCATTTGGTGGAGGTTTTAGCATCTATAAAGCAACTGAGGAAATGTGCATGAGATGCTGTTATGCAGGTATTTCAGAGAGGAACAAAAGATTCTGTGATTGCCATTTGGCTAATTCACTGTTTAAATTTACCAGTTGTCCTACAGTTTGGAGCCAGTTGTCCTGGCCCCAAAATGCTTTTCAGTCCCTACATGTTTGCATCTTTCAATCTTCAGTTTTTGAGACAGGCATTTGTGACCCAGGGGAGGCTGTAGCTTTGCTATAAATAGGTGGCTTACAGAGGACATGGGGAGAGGATCTTTCCCAGGAAGTCTCTATAGGGTCCTACTAAGTTTGATGATAGAACTGTAACAATTAGGAAATCATCAATAGTATATAATTATAAACAAGCTCTTTGACATAAAATCATTCTTAATATGTCCATGCTGAAGACATATTCTAAAAATTTTATTATTAGTATTATCTTAATCAACATTTGCATTGTGGCAATATAATATGATTCATTGATACAATTCAAGTAAATTGATGTTCTGCAAATAGAGGATATGCTATTTCAAGGAGCTGTGGATATGCTTCTTAATTTTCTTTATTCACAATTATGATACTTTGGGCATTTCTTCAAATCACACTTGTGGAGCATTTAGAATTAATTGAAGTTATTCATATTTCTTTACTTTGTCAATTATGTTGAATATTTGCTAAATATGCATAAGTTGTAAAACATAATAGAAAATTTAGGAAACTTTTATCTAACTACTC
>SJYQ01003502.1:315434-346539 GCA_006410935.1 Redunca redunca
ACTGTTGTTTCTAATTTAATGAGAATACTCATCATCAACTAGACTCTATTATGTAAACATTACATCTGTTTTGTCTAGGCAGAGCAGCTAGTGTTTATTCCATTGACAACTGAGAAAACTGGATACTTCTGGCTTTCTCTTCTTAAATCCATAGGTGAATTCATTAACATCACCTGTTTTATAGAAAACACAAAATTAAGGTAATGCATACATACTTCAAATTTTATTATCTTTAAATCTTTAAATTTTATTATCTTTAAATCTTTATTGTAAATCTGTACCTTTGAATTAATTAATCTTATCCATGTTGGTGAGGAATTCAGAATGGAAAAAATACTTCAATAGAACAGGAATAAATGTTAGCTTCTAATAGCAGAATATAGTGGTTACTATTAAAAGGGAAAGTCCTCAAACCCTTTCATAGAAATATTCCATTGCATTGAATATGGCAAAAATTTACCCTCAACAAAAATAATTTTTTTTGTTCTTTTAATATGTATATGCATTCTGGAAATAATATTTTACCTTTCTATTTATAGATAAAGAAGTTCTGTGCAAAGACCAGGGATTTCTAATATAAAAAAGTAATCATTTGAAAATACACAGGTTCAATTATACTAACATATGCAGATAAGGAGCAAAGATGTGTTTGAGTCACTAAAATCAAGCTACCTGCATTCCCAAAGTTTGGGTTTCCCTTGTGGCTCAGATGGTAAAGAATCCGCCTGTAATGTTGGAAACCTGGGTTCGATCCTTGGGTTGGGAAGATCCCCTGGAGAAGGGAAAGGCTACCCACTCCAGTACTCTAGCCTGGATAATTCCATGGACTGTATCACCCGTGGGGGCAGAAAGAATCAGACACGACTGAGTGCCTTTCACTTTCATCTCCCAGTTTGTTGAGGAGACCCTCTTTCCACAATTGGCTCAGAATATTTCTATGAGAGTATCTCTACTCCAAGTATTGTTGAACTTTTTTTACTTTCTATTTTGTACTTGGGTATAGTTGGCTGGGGTTTCCCTGATGGCTGAGCAGTAAATAATCCCCCTGCAATACAAGTGGTGCAGGTTCGATCCTTGGGTCAGGAAGATCCCATGGCAAAGGAAATGTCAACCCACTGCAGTATTCTTCCCAGGGAAATCCCATGGACAGAGGAGTCTGGCAGGCTAATAGTCGCAAAACAATGTTGTGAAAGCTCCAGGTGAACAGGAAAAGGACTCAGCCATACTATATATGTATCCATTCTCCTCCAATCTTTTTTTTTAAGTCTGAGAAAATGAAATGACTCTTATACACTTTTCAAATGCAAAAATATTTATTATTATGTCAAAAACAGAAAAAGAATTTTTTTTCATGAGTTACTTAATAAAAAAATGAACAGTGATTATATTTCTCAAAGGTTCACAAAGTCACCACCATTGTGATTTTCACCAGGGCCAAAACAAAGAGAAGAGCCATATAATTTTCCTGTAATAATAAGCCCCTGGAAACCAGTCCATGAAATTGAAGCCAAAGAAGATTTCTTTTATTAGATTGCTAGATAACTGTGTAAGTCTTTGCATTTATAGTTATGGGAAATTTGCCTTCTAAAATAAAGCAAGCTAAATGGCAGCCGCACAAAAATTTAGGTAATTTTCTTGATGAAAAGTATCATCTATGTTTTATGGTTTATTCTTGGTATACAAATAAATATAAAATGGAATTTTTTAATGTCTGGATGTGTTTCCCCGCTGATTGATTGTATCTGTACCGCTCAGATGGTCTATGCTGTATCCACATGACTTTGAGAATACCTCATAAGCGTTTACTAAAATGCTGTGTTAATCATGATCTTAGACAAAGAAATAAAGATTCTGGGAAGGTTTCTCCTGGTAGTCATTTTTATTTTTCAAATATTGTCAAATCTTAAAGTCATAAAAATGCATCTGGTCCATAGCAGTCTGATGTGGTTATCATTCCAATATCATTCCATCTAAAACAACTAGTGAATATTAAAATGAACCGAGCTTGGATTTAATAATTAAACACAAAGCAATTCCTTCAGTCTTGGATTACTTTGTTGTGAAAAATGTAAGAATGATATACAAGAGTCACTAAAGTTTTTGACATCTTAAAAAATGCCTGGTAAATAGTTCAACATTCTTAAGGCCCTTCAAAGACTTTTGTTAATTTTATTAAATGAAAGTTTTAAAAGGACTGTAGGTTTTCACTTAAAATCTTTTCATCAGATGCAGACAAGACAGATACTGAACTATACTTTTTTTTTAAGTTTTTAGCATCAGTCATGTGCCTTATAGGTAAAATATGACTGCTTGATTTTTGTTCTGAACAACCACCATATTAACTCATTAAGTTATTAAAATCTAGGAATGACTATTTTTCACATTCTAAATGTGTCACTTATGAATTTCATGGTCTTTGAAAAATTAGTGGGCAATCTGTAAATTGAGATTAGCTCACAGAGAGGCGGTGAGCACCACACCTAATAGCCTGACACTGAGTTACATTTCAAAGACTTAATAACCAAATACTTTTTTAGCAAAGTTAATAGTTAACAATTGGCACCAGAATTCTATTTATAAAGGCACAGACTTCCTGAAGGAAATATTTTGACGGTCCAACTAGATATTGAAAGACAGATCCAAGAGTTGGATATAGAAAGAAAGAGCATAATAAAGCAACTGCTAAATTGCTATATAGAGCAAAATACAAAGAATCTGGTTTAAGGAAAAATAAAAGGGGACACAGAACATTTTTCTAAAATTTGTTTTAGTTTTTTCGGCTGCACAACACGGCATGTAGAGTCTTTGTCCCCCAACCAGGGATTGAACCTATGCTCCTATACTGGAAGCATGGAGTCTTAACCACTGGACTGCAAGGGAAGTCCTGGAATACAGAACTTTAAGTCAATGGCACTACATAGACACACAAAAATATCCTTCTTCTTTATTGGGAAGGAGTAAGCGAATGAGGAGGTAAAGAAGGACTAGAAGTTGCTATCTTAGAAATCTGCTATGGAAATCTAAGGACGTGGGAGCTGGGGCCCCATTAATAACTATACACATTTCATCAGAATCCCAAAAAAGAATTTGAAGGGATATAAGTTTTCCCCTCCCTAGGATGGTGTTCAAGTCAGTTTCATTTAGCTCTCAAAGCAGAGGGTATTTCAGCTTGCATTACATTTGTCAAGCCATGTTTCCTTTCTAAGGAATGGCCTACTGTTTGCCAGGTTGGATCATATTACTTTGGACAATTAAAATTCTAAGCCTAAATTAAGGTTAGGACCATAATTACATCTCTCACATATTTCTTTATCACTGGGTATCTATTTCTTTCAAAAGAAAGCAATCTGTTGTTTTAGATTACCGTTGTCTACCATAAGCAATAATACCTAACGGCCTCAAGAAGCACTTACTGTGAAAATAATTGTTCAATGAAATGATCGTTGAATACCAGAAGATCCTTACTCCACCCTCAAATGGCCCTATTTTTACCATTAACATTATTACTGCATGATTTGAATAGCAAGCCATAATCTGTTACAGTAAAATATAGCCTCATTTCTTCTACCATGAGCAGTGTTTTACATATGATATCTAGTAAGGGGAGAAACAATTTAAACATGGAAGGAAATATACTTCAGAATATAAAATTATCAATGTGGGTTCATATGTGTATGGATGTGATACTGTAGCAACTTGGGGCTCTTTCTGTTTTAAATATTCTGAAATCACATTTCTATACTTAAAAACAGTCCTCTCCCATCAGATAAAATTATCTTCAAGACTGTCTTAAATTAGAACAGAAGCAGATGTAATGGGATAGATCTCATCTCTAAAGCTGCTGACAGTAGAAATAAATCTAAGTTTTCTTTCTGCCTCCCTTCATGTGAAAGTGCATATAATCATTTGCATCAAGTGCACACAGACACTGCAGCCCCTAATGCATGCAGTGCGTGTCACCAAACATTCATTTCTCAGTCCCATGACACAGCAAACTGTTCACCCAGGAAGGCATGCGCCTGGCCATTTCAGGGAGAGTGTGAGCACAGCTAAGGAATTGTTAGTCACCCACTCTTCTTGCCTTCCCATATACCCCCATTCACTGATACAGCTCAGGGCGTAGCTGGAGTGAAATTGTCATGAAGAATGACAGGTGACTTTTTCTCCTTTCAAGGCAAATCTGGGCAGTTGAATTTTGGAGGAAATGAGCATTGAAAGAAAAGTGTACAGCAAGTTTATGTGATGCCTGTGAACTCTGTGCTCCACTGAATGTAACCACCCCTCCTTTTTCTGAGTACCCACCTCTCCAAACACACACACACACAAATACACAAAGGTTCTTTTTTCCAAGGAATGGCCCTTACTTCTGGCATCTATGGGCTTCTTTTGTGACTCAGCTGGTAAAGAATCCACCTGCAATGTGGGAGATCTGGGTTTGATCCCTGGTTTGGGAAGATCCCCTGGAGAGGTGAACAGTACCCACTGGAGTGGAACTACCCACTCCAGTATTCTGGCCTGCAGAGTCCAGGAAGCCGCACAGAGTCCAACATGACTGAGCGACTTTCACCGGCATCTGTGCTCTTGTTTTAATTGCACGCAATTTCGTGTGGAGATTTAGTCTTTATAATTAGTGACAGGAATGATTGCTAATGAGGCAAAACTCAAGTAAAAGCTCCAGATAATTCACCCTGTATAACAGATTCTGCTTCCAAGCAGCTGCTTCATTTTGCTCCATTCAAATTGCCAATTAGTTCAGAGGTGTTCTTCAACACTGTGTATGCAAAAGTTGTTCATTTCTCAAACTGCCTTCATGATCCTTTTTTTTTTAACCTTATTTAAACAAAAGATGTCAAACACACTGAAATAATAAGACAACAAATGCTTATTTAACCTTGCTCTCCTAACTTAACAAGTCAACATTTTGCCATATCTTGTTGAATAAAATGTTGCAGGTAAAAGTTGAATCCTCTTTGTGCCCTTCATTGATCTTCCCTCTCTCACCAAATGTATCATTGTCCTCAAATGGGTATCATTCCTACTCATATATTTCTGTGTATTATATGTGTCAGAAATAACATTGCACTTTTTTGTTTCTTAAAATTTCATAATTTTATCATACTATTCATATAGTTTCGCAATTTGCTTTTTGCATTTAATATAGTTTTAAAAAATTATTCTTGCTAAGTGGTGTTGCTCTAATTTATTTTAACTGCTATATAATATCCCACCACATGAATATAATACAATTTGTCCACTTTCATATTAAAAAGCACTAAGCTTTTTTTCTGTTATAAACAATGCTGCAGTGAAGATTGGTACATACCTGGTTTCACACATGTGTGTATTTCTTTAGAGCATATAACTGGGGATAGAATTTCTCCATTACAGGTGAGCTGCTTCTTCACATTTACTAGACATTTACTGTGTGAAACTGCTCCCTAAAGCAGTTGTATCAGTTTTCACTCCAACCAACCAGTGTGAGAATTCAACTGAGATGTTGTATTCTCAGACCCTTTAAATCTTTTTGTATTTGATGGGAATAAAACACTATTTCATTGTGGTTTTGATTTGTATAACTATAGTCACAACTGAGGTTTTTCATATTTAATAGCTGGTCTCTGAATTGTCTGTCCATATCTGTCTGTTTTGATATTTGTTGCCATTTTTCTTTGGCTTATAGGCATTCTTAGTATGTTCTCTATCCTCTCCCTTTGTTTACTTATATCCCAGGGCACATTGGTAGGACACAACTGTAAATTAATCTAAATGTGAATGATAACCACTGAGCCCCACCTTTGGCCCCACCTTTGCCTTTTGCCTTTGTTAAAGGCAAACATCCTCTAAACTTAAAACTTACCAAGGAAGCCTTGGTAAAACTGAAACTAAACTCTACCCTTCCTGTTACATATATCGGCACATTCTACACTTTGTTTTCAAGGTTTGGTGTTTCACCAAATGATTGCTTCTGACAAAATCATTTTTTCCTACTGGGCAAAACCTGAGGAGCTAGTTTATGTCCACAATCACAAACCATTACTGAAAGTAAAACAATGACAAAACATCTCTGTCTTCTAAGTTCAAGTGAAAATTTAGATCTCTGAAATACAAATTGTGATCAGAATTTAATATTCATTATGGTACATGTTGTATGTATGTATACAGTTTAGATTTTGTTTACCAGTCTATAGTAAGCCAGTAAACTGTCTTCCCTTGTATTCAGAACCTGCTACATAATTTACAGGGCCCACTGCAAAATGAAAATGTTCAAAATAAGTGAGAATTTCAATACAGAGACAGCAAAGCCCTTCTGAGCACAAAATCCTGTGTGCTATACATGTCACACAAACTTGAACCTGGTCCTGCCTACATTAGTGTTTAGATGAGGCCTTTTGTACCTTATCACATTTCACCTATTATCTTGTGCTAAACATATTTTTCTTTATTACACAATTGTTTTTTGTATGTTCAAAAGGCCAAACTCAACCTTTTACTTAGAAAATTCTTTTCAATCAATTTAAGTAAACTGAATAATAAGATATATCCACTGTTTTGAGGATACTTATGACTGTGAAAAGAAAAACAGAAATGAAAATCACACAATGCTACTTATCAAGTGAGTAATTAGAAAGTACTGCCTTAATGATGATGATAGTGAGATAGTTTTGATAAAACTCATCCAAGTTTTTTAATACGAGATATGTAATTAAAGTTCAAGAGAACACTTGCAATACCACATTCCTGAGAACAACCAGTGAAACCTGCTTAACTGAAGGGGAGACAATGACCAAACACAGCTGACCCTGAAACTAACAAAACACTGATGATAACTGAGGGGAAGGACCACTACAGGCCAAAGGGGAAGCCTCGTCGGCAGACTGACAGTTCAGCAAAGACTCACTGCCATAGCTACTGCATGCCAGACCTTGCAAGTTGGGAATACAGATGAGAACAGGCTAAGGCTGCTTTTTATCTAGCTGAAAGTGATTGTCTCTGTAGCTTAAACAGTGTCAGAATACAGAGACAGTAGATATATCATGTAATACCTGACACTGTTTCCTTCCCATAGACAAACATAAATAAAAGAGATCCAATAGATTAATGAGGCACCAAACAGGCAACTGAAGTTTCAGTTCAGTTACTCAGTCATGTCTGACTGTTTGCGACCCCATGGACTACAGCATGCCAGGCTTTCCTGTCCATCACCAACTCCCGAAGCTTGCTCAAACTCATGTCCATCGAGTTGGTGATGCCATCCAACCATTTGTTGTCCCCTTCTCCTCCTGCCTTCAATCTTTCCCAGCATCAGGGTCTTTGCCAAGGAGTCAGTTCTTTGCATCAGGTGGCAGCTTCAGCATCAGTCCTTCCAATGAATTTTCAGGACTGATTCCCTTTAGGATGTACTGGTTGGAGCTCCTTGCAGTCCAAGGGACTCTCAAAAGTCTTCTCCACCACCACAGTTCAAAAGCATCAATTCTTCAGCACTCAGCTTTCTTAATAGTCCAACTCTCACATCTATACATGACTAGTGGAAAAACCACAGCTTTGACTAGATGGACCTGTGCTGGCAAAGTAATATTTCTGCATTTTAATATGCTGTTTAGGTTGGTCATAGTTTTTCTCCCAAGGAGCAAGCATCTTTTAATTTCATGGCTGCAGTCACTATCTGCAGTGATTTTGGAGCCCAAGAAAATAAAGTCTCTCACTGTTTCCATTGTTTCCCCATCTATTTGCCATGAAGTGATAGGACCAGATGCCATGATCTTCATTTTTTGAATGTTGAGTTTTAAGCCAGCTTTTACTTCACCTCCTCTTTTACTTTCATCAAGAGGCTTTTTAGTTCTTCTTCACTTTCTGAAATAAAGGTGGTATCATCTGCATATCTGAGGTTAATGATATTCTCCCAGCAATCTTGATTCCAGCTTGTGGGTCATCCAGTCTTATACAGAGTAATTGATAATTTGCTGAAAGTCAAAGATCTAAGCTGTTAGTTGTTTGCTGAAAGGCAAAGATCTAACCCTTTACTGCAAGTATTAGAATGGGCAGGAACTGACTTCAGACTTACTTAAATTCTGCCTGAAATTAGGCATATGAAAAGTTCTTTGTAAAATTTCCACTTGAGCACTGGAACAACAGTGTTAAGACAAAGTAAAGCATCAGTTGTACATATCATCTATCATTTATTTCCGATAGCTAACGAGCTCTCGCTTTTCTATTTTAAAATTGTGCAGCACACTACCTAACTTCTTAAACAGAATACTTACATGATGCATATAATGTGTCAGATGTCTTCACTAGGAGGGTTATTGGACTATGTAACACTATACCTACATGAGTCACCCAAATGTGAGGATGTGGGTGAAGGGTTGTCATCCCCTGGTCTTTGACATAAGTTTGGAAAATCTGACAGAGTTGTACTCTTTCTCCATCATCTCTTCATGCTACTCTTTTGGTTGAAAAGAATGATACGATCCTATTAAAAATAGCACAGATTGTTTTCTAGTTCTTTTGATTCAACTTCTACTTTATTATCTATTTTCTTCTATTTCCTTATCACTGTTAAGTTGGGATCTTCCCAACCCAGGGATTAAACCCAGGTCTCCTGCTTTGCTGGCAGATTTTTTACCATCTGAGACACCAGGGAAAGCCCTATGTAGTAAGTAGTTCACATATTTAGTAAATAGTTCACATATTTATTTATAGTAAATAGCTCACAAAATTGTTTATACATTATAACACTATATACATTTATTATCTATATAATTATAAGATAGTTATATATTTTGTTATAGCTTTTAAATGACTATTACCTAATTTTTATATGATGATACATAATTAGATATTCTAAAGAGACACTTGCTTTAGCTCCTAGTATTCTTGGTGTATTTTTTGGAATGAATACAGTGACAGCTTACAACTCCTATAAAACATCTGAAATATCTCAGGCAGATAGTCAGCTGTGTTTGAGAAAACACTTTCTGATTTTGTCAGTGTTCCTTTTGTGGTATTGGCATAGCCATAATATAGCATGGAGAATTCCTAACAATGTTTTTATATGTTAGGTTTTAAAATGACTTTCTATATTATTTTTGTCTCTAATTTAGTTTAAATTAAACTTAAAATTATCTGTATAGTCTTATTATAGATAACCTTTTTTCAAAGAAAGAATTGAAGCTTATTACATTTCATAGTCATATGTCCTAAACATATCACTTGCTTTCCTTTCTTTGCGAGGAAGCATGAATGGAATACAAAGAGATTCAGTGTCAGACATAACTGAGATTAATGCCAGCTTCATCATTTTAAAAAGAGATGGCTCTATTATGAAAGCCTGGAGAAATATGTCTGTTCAAATGCATGTGTCTGCTTTCCTAGTTTAGTTACTGTCCTTAAGGAATTAGCTTCAAATGTTAATATTTAATGTATTCTCTTTCCTTCTGTACGAATTTGCTTAAACCCAACATCAAAGTCCCAAATACTGTTCCATAAACAAGAAGATATTTATTCTTTAATGAAAACTTACTTCAATAATAATAATAAGTGCATCAAGCAACGGAGAATGAAAAAATGGAGGCTAGTGAAAATATAGCTGGTCCATGATCACTGTTGTGATAAGAACAAACTTCTATTTTGATCAATTTTACTTTTTCTATAGTGTTGGGAGACAGTTTTCCACGGGGCACTCAGTCTTTTATTGTTGCTTAATGTGCCAAAAATTCAGTCTTGCGTCAGTTTTCGGGATTGTCTTTTAGTAGAATACCCTTGAGGGATGAGGTGTATCTCCCACCGGGACAAAGAGAAGGCTCAGCCCATACAATAACTAGATTTTCCCAATCTCAGAGTTCTTCTACAGTGAGATCCACATTGTTACGTTTATCATCTGCCCCAGCTTCACCCTCAGGAGACTTGGGAGTAAGAGAAACTGAAGCAAATATGCTGATGCGCATGCACCTGGCTGTGTTATGAGTTAACACGTCTTTGTCTCTGACCCAGGAGTCCCGTGTCTTCTACAAGCATCCAAAAAATGGTAGCAGACTACCTTTTTAGCCATAAGGATAAGTTAAGATTAAATTTTAGAAATGAAAATTTACATGATGTGGATGGGTTCATGAATAAGATGGCTTTTTGGAAGAGGAAGTACAAAGAAGGGTCAGAGTTAGGGGAAACCCTGAGATCTGAGAATGTGCTGTGCTCTGTTGTGTTAGTCATTCTGCTGCTGCCAAGTCGCTTCAGTCGTGTCCGACTCTGGGCGACCCCATAGACGGCAGCCCACCAGCCACGTCCAACTCTCTGTGACCCCCATGGATTGCAACCCTCCACGATCCTGTCCATGAAGGTTCTTCAGGAAAGAATACTTGAGTGGGTTGCCACGCCCTCCTCCAGGGGATCTTAACCCAGAGATCAAACCCAGACCTCCTGCAATTGAGGTGGATTTTTACCTTCTGAGTCACCAGAGAAGTCCGCCATCTGAGAATGCTTTCATCCAAATAGTGGGCAAGAGAGAAGGTCGTAGTGCCCTGATTGTTAATGACCTTGAGCAACAACAAGTAGAACTGAAGCAACAAGCTGCCCAAGTGGAATCTACTTGTCGACTACTCTCCTCTGAGGAGGAACAGGAAGCGACATCATGGTAATGGGGCAGCAACTACTGTGGCTGCAGTCGATAGATGAGGTGACTATGGGTAGGAAGCCTGGGTCCTGAAAGCTAAAAAAAAAATGGCATCAGCAATGAGAAGCTTGAATTTTGAAACAGACTGGATGAACCAAAAACACAGAGGTCTCTTTGGTTGGGTTGTGATCCGCTGTCATGCCTCTCAAAACCAGAAGTCAATACAAACCGTCTTGCTTATTAGCATGGAGCCATTCTTTCACACAGTACCTTGATCCACCTCGCTACTTCTCCTTTAACCTCAGCTGCTTTTTTTCAATCCCTGGTTTGGGAGGATCTCCTGGAGAAGGAAATTGCAACCCACTTCAGTATTCTTGCCTGGGAAATCCCATGGACAGTGGAGCCTGGTGGGCTACATTCTGTGGCATCGCCAAGAGTTGGACACAACTGAGTGACTAAGTACAGCTTTTAGGAGAAAGATGATTAGGGATGAGGCCAAGATCTTAGAACTCTCTTCAGAAGGGAGCCAAGGATAAACGCACTTGTCTGAGTATGCTGGAGAGCTTTGGAAAGTATTAATACTTATGGTTCCACTGAATCCTTACACCAAAGTCACTTTCCACCCAGTCTGTTAGGCAGAGAAAGAAACCGAATTCAATCTATAGACTGGGACAAAGTCACTGTGGGAAAGAGATCCTAACATGGCCTTGCAGATGCCACTTTCAGCTGATTTAGTCTCTGCTGCAGTGGATTTGACATCTGCACATAATACTGAACTGATGTGCTACAGGCTTCTGTCTCCTGTCCCATAAGGGTTACAGAGAATTCACCTTTTCAAAGATTACCATGAGGGAAAAAACAGTAGTGGGGCAGATTAATCCCTTCTCCCCTTCCCACTTAACCCTCTCCCCTCTCCCTTCCTGGCTAATCCAACAGAAGCAAAATGAACTACAAGAGAGAGAAATGAAAACCAAAGTTTTAGTTAAAGATTTAATGGCTGCCAGACCATTGGAGAAGGAAATGGCAACCAACTCCAGTGTTCTTGCCTGAAGAATCCCGGGGATGGTGGAGCCTGGTGGGCTGCCATCTGTGGGGTCGCAAAGAATCGAACACGACTGAAGCGACTTAGCAGTAGCAGTAGAAGCAGAATACTCATAGAGATTATTTCTCAGAACAGTGCCTACCAGATGAAACTACCAATTATATCTCTTTTGTTTACTTAAAAAAGTCACATTTTAACCAGCTACTAAACTTGTCTTGAATTAGTACCCATGACTCATAGAGGCTTGTTCCTCTATGTGCGTGCTAAATTGCTTCAGTTGTGTCTGACTCTTTGTGACCCCATGGACTATAGCCTGCCAGGCTCCTCTGTTCATGGGGAGTCTCCAGGCAAGAATACTGGAGTGGGTTGCCAGGCTTTCTTCAAGGGGAACTTCCTGACCCAGGGATCAAACCCAAGTCTCTTATATCTCCTGCATTGGCAGGCATGTTCTTTACAACTAGAATCATCTGGAGCCCTTGTACCTCTACAATGACATTCTTGTTTGGGAATGCATCAATTTTAATTCAATGACTAACAAAATGGAAAATACTCAGTAGGTTTTCTTGGTTAAATAGATACAATCTGTTCAAGAGTACAATTGACCTGACCCTAGGACATTTCAGATTTGCATGCAAACATGGTGTTCCTCCTTTAAGGAAACTTCATCCCCGACTTGAATGTCTAAAAAATGATATTTGCTCAATAGGGAGTTTAATTAATGGGCATCATTCACTGATACTGTTCATCAGTGGAAGCAAATGGTGGCCACTGGATAAGAGCTGCAGTCTCACCCCATTGACAACTCTGAAGACCAAAGGTGGTGAAGGCTGGTCATCACAATAGGCTGAAATTGAAGCTGTGACCCTTTCTTAGACAGTGCTTCAGTGGATCATGTTATAGTTTTATATAATGCTGTACATAACATGCGTGTGTATAATAGGCATAGTTTTACTAACTCTTAAGCTGCTGCCAGCGGCCTAGCCATCTGGTCTACTACTTGGAAGACTACAGACTGGAAGATTAAATGATCTTTTCTATGGCTGCAGAATGTAGGAGGCAGTTGTGGTTGTTAATCTGACAGTCTGAGCTGCACATACAGATAATCACAGTAAGGGTCATTCTCTGAAGAGACTCAATGGAATCAGCTGCTGATCAAGCCTGCCATTGGTGCCACTGTTGCCTAGATGCATCATCACATAAGGCATGATGGTTTCCACTCATAAACTGGACACAATGGGAAAGGTCAAATGTTTCTGATGCAGAAGCTAAGTATAATAAAGACTTCACTTTTTGATGTTTCACTGCTGACAACTTTTAAGCCTCACTCGTCAATTTTCCTTTTCTGTCTCACATCTGGTCAAACTAATGAGAAAGCCAATGTGAGTCCTCCTTCGGTGCTGGCAGGAAGTTCAAATCACCCACCAGAACACTTACACTGCTCTACCACTTAATCACCAAAAGACTCCCAAGCCAGTCTCTCTCCCTAATCTCTCAAGCTGGTTTACTACCTGCCTGTGAGCCACTGTGCTCTTCCTAGAAATCCTTGTCATATGAGTAAGAAAACTTCCTATACACTTACAGTGTATCTGTGGCATTAGCACTGAAAATATTCAAGCCAAATTTGGGGGTGGAAAAATGTATTCTATTTCTGTGGAATCTTTAAAACAGTTGGAGAAGAGACAAGTGTGAGCATCTAGACAATGACCAGCACATCTCAGGTCTCTCTTTTTTTCTCTGACTTGCTAACTGCAAGTGAGCACGCTTTTTGATCTCTACTGCTGCCTGCTGACAATTTGCACTTTAGGCTGTTTTATGTTGCATTTGCTGAGTTGTACTGGGTCTCTGTTATATTATGGATTGAAGTCAGACATCTGGGTAATTGAAATTTAGGTACAGGTATATGAGCCTAGAGCTCTCCCTGAAATAGCTTCGAGTTGTGTATCTTGGCCCAGACTGATCTGTGTGTACCAGACTGAATTTTGTGTCTGAATTCCAACATAAACTGTGCCCGACACTGTGCTCAGCACAGTGTCGGTTGTCCTGTAACCGCTGGTTGTATGTGAAACTGGAATTAGCAAGTTTTTACAGTGTGGTGATAGTCCAGAGATAATACATGACAGAATTTGTATTTGAAACAAGATATTCCTGATACTAAAACCTCTTCATTTATGCATACACTATTTGAAATTGGCTTATTTAAAATTAAATTATACAAAGCATGCAAATGACTTCACGATGAAAAAGAGTAAGATGAGAAATTCTTAGCATGGTCTTATTTCTTCCTCAAACTCTCAAGTGTATGAGAGAAAAAAGAAAGAAAGAGGGTGAGGAGAGAGAGTGTGAATGTGGGTGAAAGGCGTTAAAGCCCATAAAATATGACTTCTACTGCTTGAATGATAAGACAGTATGATTCACTTAATCAATCATTGATTTAATTTATAGCTCCCTTTATTGCATTTCATAAAGCAGGCAGTTTGAAAATTTATCACCAGAGCGTGTCTAGAGAACTGAGAATCATACATATTTTTAGAGCCTTGAAGACTTTCTCAGGATGTGAAAATACATAATAAACAGATTTTATTTTATATCAAACTGATTATATTTTATAATGAGGAAACCATGTTATAGATAAGCTAAAATTTTAAACATCAAAAAACACTTCCATAAAAAGGTAAACACAGGAAAGGCTGAAACCACTAAATGTCTAATTGTGCGTCAGGTTATAAATATAGGATATAGGATATAAACCTTATGTCATCAAATGACACATTGCTGAACTACCATATATTTTCATTACTTATTACCACTGATAATGGAGAGGTTTCTTTTAAAAATATGGGTAAAGAACATGTGAATTTATATACTGGATTGTATCAGTAGAGGCCTAGTTAGGAGAAAGAAGCCATTCCTATTATTTTAAGAGACTATTTAATATAAAAATTATTAATTAAGTATATATATATATGTATATATATAACTTTTAACCTAACTATATATATATTTATTTATTTATGTGCTGGGTCTTTATTGCACTGTGTGGTCTTTCTCTAGATGTGGGGCTCAGGCTTAGTTGCCTTGTGGCATGTGGGAACCTAGTTAACTCACCAGGGATCAAACCACAACCCCTGCATTGGGAGGCAGACTCTCAACCACTGGGCCACTTTTTTAAGGAAGTCTCCAAAGTTATTTTAGCCCTAGAAATTTCCTGACACCTTAGGGATCAAGTAGCTAAACTGTACCTTCTCATAGATGTTGCATGCTTAAAAAAAATGTTTTAGAAAAAATTGAAGAAATAAAATTTATTCTGAGACCTGAGGGGAAGTGGATTTGTTGAGGGGTGGGGAAGGAGAGGGGGAAAGAGAGCTTGTCACAGGAAGGGAGCATGATGCAGAAAGGCAGCCTGGCAAGAATAAACAAGTTGCTTTCTGTGGGGGACATGCTTCATCCACATCATCCTACATAATTCCAAACTCCTTTATGGAACATGTATGCTCACTCACTCATTATCTCCCTTTTTAAAGAGATTTCAAGCAGACAAAATAAGGCTTACTGTTGTGATCGAGACAACAGAGCCAGAAAATTATGGTTAGATTTGAATTCAGGAGAAGAAAGTACACATTCTTAACTATTAACATGCTTCTCTGGGTGTTACAACATTTTTTGAGGTTGGTTAACCAGCAGAGAAACAGAACTAATTGCTTTCTCAACCACATCAACAGTTGATAAGTACTTGAACTTCATGTTTGATGTTGCTGTGAATTAGATTTTTTATCACGTATTTATACAATTTTAATTGCTCTTGATCCAGTGAAAATTTAATGAGGAACAAATTTCTGATTACTCTAGTGGTGAGAAAAATGCAAAGTACTACAAATTACTACTAAAAGCTTTTACAAGCAAAAACTAAAATTTGCAGGTAAATATTTTTCTACAAAAGGGCTCATTGGTTTTTAGTAAAAAGTATCATTTCTTATGCCATAATTTAGTAATTTTCTCAAACACAGTAGGTAGAGAAAAAGAAGCTCAACAAAATATCTAAACTTTTTACAAACATCCAGGTTGGAAATTTAAAGATTGTTTTTAATAGTTCATCAATTAGGTCTTTGCTTCTTGCCACTATCACAAAAAATGTATTTTTCTATCTGTAACAACGAGGTCTTATTTTACTCATCTGGAAAATTGAGATAATAATACCAACTTTACAGGGTATTGAGAGGATTAGGCAGTACATATGTATGTGGAAATATCTCCATGGTGAATTTTTTAAAATATTTATTTATTTATTTGGCTACACCAGGTCTTCGTTGAGGTATGCAAGATTTAGCTCTCTTGCCAGGGATTGAACCCAGGCCCCTTGTAATTGAGTCTTAGCCACTGGACCACCAGGGAAGTCCCTGCAAGATGAATTTGAAGAAAGAGTAGGTGTAGGACTGACTACAGAACTTCATACATAAAGGTCAGATGTAAGAAAGATCATGGTTTCTTACAGAAATAAATTGATGAGCCAACACTGATTTTTTCCTTAAGTAGTTAGGTGCTCTCCTTTTTAGTGACTTGAAGGATGATCTAGCTCTTCAGACTCTTTAATCTCTCCAGTTTGCTGGAGATAAATTATTTCATCCAGCTTCTAAATATTGCATGAATTACATCTTCAATAAAAATTTATTTCCATCCCTTAGGAGAATCCACCTATTCAGGAAATACTATCCTTTATACAAGTTTGTGACTCCTTGCCCATAAAGATATTTCATGTTGCAGCTTCTTCCAAGGCAAAAGGTGGGGAATTTTTGACAAGGGGATATAGTTTCAACCCCCAGTCTCAGCATTTTCAAACTGGATGACTGTCGGAAAGTATGGTGTTTTCATTAAGATTATGTGACTTATGAATTTCTACCTCACAGAAACTTGTTATGTTGAATTATATAAGATGTAAATAAATCATCAGGTAGTAAACTCTTATTCAATTCACCCCAACCTTTTTATAAAGGAAATACAATCCTTTTCTAATCATTTTAGTATCCCAAAATGTCTGGAAGACATTGTTCTTGATTTTATGTTTATGATTTATATTATCATGATTTGTTTTGTATGGTTTCCTGGTAGCATAGCTAGACTAAGACAGAATATAACCACAGTGACATAATTGATTGTGCACAACATGTCAAACATGTGCAGAGAATATTGAGATGAAAAAAATGATCCTTTTTGTTCATTAGGAATTTTATGCATATTAGGATGGAAAAGATAAACTCATTATAAAATGCTGAGTTAAATGAACAAAATGATGGCATGATCTCTACAGCACATCAATAGAAAATATCACTCTTATGTGGATTCTATAAATAGCAATATTGACAGGAAATGGCAAATATCAGATAATTTTACATGATGAATCGACTTTTCCTTATCACATACTAACTGGACAAAGCAAATAATCTTCAGATAGAAACTAAGAATTACTGCCAAAGAAAGTTAGCCCTGAAGCTGTGATTGCCAAGGTGGGGTAGATGCAGTGGTATAAACATAAACACATTTTTTTAAAGTTAAAAGCATCTAGAATGCCCTTTACATAGAAACAGGTCATTGTGTGCCATATATTCTCATATTTTAGTAATCTAACTTTTACTTTATTATGAAATATACCAAGTATGAGCTGAGTAAAGTGAAAGTTGCTCAGTCGTGTCTGACTCTTTGCAACCCCATTGACTTACAGTTCATGGAATTCTCCAGGCCAGAATACTAGAGTTGGTAGCCTTTCCCTTCTCCAGGGGATCTTCCCAACCCAGGGATCGAACCCAGGTCTCCCCTATTGCAGATGGATTCTTTACCAACTGAACCACAAGAAAAGCCTATGAACTGAGAGGTGCAACTATTTTGTTAAAACTGAAGAATGCTAAATCTCTTCAGTCATGTCTGACTCTCTGTGACCCCATGGACTGTAGCCTGCCAGGCTCCTTTGTCCATGGGATTCTTCACGCAAGAATACTGGATTGGGTTGCCATTTCCTCCTTCAATGGATCTTCCCAACCCAGGGATGGAACCCTTGTTTCTTACATCTCCTGCATTGGCAGGTGGGTTCTTTACCACAAGCCCCACCTCGGGAAGCCTTTGTGAAAACTAACCCCAAGTAAACCAGGAAAACTTTCTTACTTCCCTTTTTATCCAATAAGTGGCATGAGAGTTCTGATACCCTATGCTGGATTTGTCTAAGACATTTCTCTACTATCATACCTTTTATGAATGATACCAGAAATGGTAGGCACCTAACAGAAGCAGAAGATATTAAGAAGAGGTGGCAAGAATACACAGAAGAACTGTACAAAAAAGATCTTCATGACCCAGATAATCATGATGATGTGATCACTCACCTAGCGCTAGACATCCTGGAATGTGAAGTCAAGTGGGCCTTAGGAAGCATCACTATGAACAAAGCTAGTGGAGGGGATGGAACTCCAGTTGAGCTATTTCAAATCCTGAAAGATGATGCTGTGAAAGTGCTGCACTCAGTATGCCAGCAAGTTTGGAAAACTCGGCAGTGGTCACAGGACTGGAAAAGGTCAGTTTTCATTCCAATCCCAAAGGAAGGTAATGCCAAAGAATGCTCAAATTACCACACAATTACACTCATCTCACATGCAAGTAAAGTAATGCTCAAAATTCTCCAAGCCAGGCTTCAGGAGTACGTGAACCTTGAACTTCCAGATGTTTAAGCTGATTTTAGAAAAGGCAGAGGAGCCAGAGATCAAATTGCCAATATCCACTGGGTCATCAAAAAAGAGAGTTGCAGAAAAACATCTATTTCTGCTTTATTGACTATGCCAAAGCCTTTGACTGTGTGGATCACAAGAAACTGTGGAAAATTCTGAGAGAGATGGGAATAGCAGACCACCTGACCTGCCTCTTGAGAAACCTATATGCAGGTCAGGAAGCAACAGTTAGAACTGGACATGGAACAACAGACTGGTTCCAAATAGGAAAAGGAGTACATCAAGTCTGTATATTGTCACCCTGCTCATTTAACTTATATGCAGAGTACATCATGAGAAACCCTGGGCTGGAAGAAGCATAAGCTAGAATCAAGATTGCTGGGAGAAATATCAGTAACCTCAGATATGCATATGATACCACCCTTATGACAGAAAGTGAAGAAGAACTGAAGACCCTCTTGATGAAAATGAAAGAGGAGAGTGAAGAAGTTGGCTTAAAGCTCAACATTCAGAAAACTAAGATCACAGTATCCAGTCTCATCACTTCATGGCAAATAGATGGGGAAACAGTGGCTGACTTTATTTTTCTGGGCTCCAAAATCACTGCATATTGTGATTGCAGCCATGAAATTAACCAACTCATACTCCCTGGAAGGAAAGTTATGACCAACCTAGGCATCGTATTGAAAAACAGAGACATTACTTTGTCAGCAAAGGTCCATCTAGTCAAGGCTATAGTTTTTCCAGTGGTCATGTATGGATGTGAGAGTTGGACTGTGAAGAAGGCTGAGCGCCGAAGAATTGATGCTTTTAAACTGTGGTGTTGGAGAAGACTCTTGAGAGTCCCTTGTACTGCAAGGAGATCCAGCCAGTCTATCCTAAAGGAAGTCAGTCCTGGGTCTTAATTGGAAGAACTGATGTTGAAACTGAAACTCCAAAACTTTGGCCACCTGATGCAAAGAGCTGACTCTTTGGAAAAGACCCTGATGCTGGGAAAGATTGAGGGCAGGAGGAGAAGGGGATGACAGAGGATGAGATGGCTGGATGGCTTCACTGACTCAATGGACATGGGTTTGGGTGGACTCCAGGAGTTGGTGATGGACAGGGAGGCCTGGCATGCTGCGGTTCATGGGGTGGCAAAGAGTCGGACATGACTGAGCGACTAAACTAAACTAAGTTTTAAATAGTTTGTTCAGCCTGATAGTAGGAAAACAATGCAACAAACATAGGTCTCTGACAACCAGGTTGGCACTGGCACTTTTTAGGAACTGAAGAAAGCTATTGGCCTATTTTGAAATGTACTAATTTGATTTTTTAAACCAAAGCTTGTACATAGTCAGGATAAACCTCCAAATGGTTCTATTTGGAAATATCCCCAGCAGGCTATTTCTTTTCATTAAACAAATAAACAAATGAATACTTATATAGGGATTTTTAAGGTTAAAAATTCATATCAAAGTTTGACATTCACTGTGCTATTTCAATGTAGGTAACATTTTCAATAATTCAAATAGTTTGGCAACTTCAGTATTAATTAATAAGAGAATTCCAAGAAAACATGGATAAAATCATGGTTTTACTTACTAATATGAGATTATTTATTCTCTAATGGAATAGAATAATCATAAATTCTTAGGGAAGAAAAATGCTCCAGTTACATTTTTAAATGGTCAAGTAGCATGACACATAATATGTTACCATTGCAAGAAATAAATTTGTGTATCTAATGATGAGAAGTGGCAAAATGCAACTGAGTCATTTAAAAATGATTTTTTTTTATCACAAAAAGACTAATTTGGGGGGATTAAAAGAAAAATACCATGCAACATTTCTTTTCAAAGCCCACTAACTCAGATGCCGTGTGGGGCCACCCTAGACAGATGGGTCACAGTGGAGAAGAAGGACAGAATGTGGTCCACTGGAGAAGGGAATGGCAAACCACTTCAGTATTCTTGCCTTGAGAACCCCATGAACAGTATGAAAAGGCAAAAAGATAGGACACTGAAAGATGAACTGCCCAGGTCGGTAGGTGCACAGTATGCTATGAGATGGTTGGATGGCATCCTTGATTCACTGGGCATGGATTTGGGTGGACTCCGGGAGTTGGTGATGGACAGGGAGGCCTGGCATGCTGCGGTTCACGGGGTCGCAAAGCGTCAGACCCTACTGAATGACTGAACTGAACTGAACCCAGATATTAATTTCTCAGTGCTAAACTGACTCTACAGGAGCACAAGTCTCTTCCATTTTTAAGTAAACAACTTTCATTGAAGTATTAGCATAAATAAAGAAAAATGCACAGATTGCAAAGCATTTGTACATATTTTTGCATCCTGGTTATCTCCACTCTGATTAAAAAAAAAAAAAAAAGCACTGCAGAAACATTTCTGTGTTTTCCTCCAAGCATTACCCACCAAAGCAATTGTCATTCTGATTTCTGTCACTGTAGATTGGTTTTGCCTTTATAGAACTGGAACCCAACAGTCTTGTTTCCTACTCTGGGTTACTTTCTTCAACATTGTATCTGTGAGACATGTGTGATATCATGAGTAGCAGTAGTATGTTCATTTTTATTGCTGCATAGTTTTTCATTGCATAATTAGCCAGTCTGAGAAGTATACAGTTTTTCTCCAGATTTTGGCTAGTAAATATATTTCAAATATTATTATTATATTTGAATATAATATGCTTTGGTACACATATATATACAATTTTGTTGAGTATATTCCTAGGAGTAAAATATCATAGGATGTTGTGAAGATTAAGCAAGATTTAGTAGAAACTGCCACATAATTTTTCAAAGTGGTTTTATTAATTTATACATCAGCATTGTAGAAGTATGTAGGAGTGTCTTATTATGGTCTTAATTTTCTTTTCCCTGTTGATTAATAATGTTGAGCTAATTTCTNGTATATCAGATACTGTGTATATATATGTAGTTTCATTTCTTTTAGGGATGACTTTTATGGAAAAGTCTTAAATTCAATGCAAGCCATTTAATCAATATTTTTCTTTATATGTAGCTTATTATATAAGCCTAAAGAAATATTTTTCTATCTCAAGGATCTGTTCTTTTGTGTTATTTTCCAGAAGCTTGATCATTTAATCTTTCAGATTTGGGTTTAAAATTCTTCTAGCACTGAGTTTTGTGTATGATATGCCATAGGAATCAAGATTTATTATTTTCCTCTGAATACCTAGTTGTCTCTGGTAACTGGTGATCTCTCACCAGTCTCTTTCACTGGAGATTAATTATGCATGCTCAAACAATTTCATATAAAACAAAGCACTTGAGATACACTTTTTTATGCCTGATTTCCTTCATATAGCATATGCTTTTGAAATTTATTCATTTTATTTTGTGGTCAATAGTTCATCCACTATTGTTACTGCAGGGTAGAATTCCATTGTATGAATATACCACATTTGCTCAGCTATTTTGTTTGTTTCCAGTTTTTGATTACTGGGAATAAAGCCGATGTGACTATGTACATAATATTTTGTGGACATCTGTTTTTATTTCTCTTGGGCCCATACTCAGGAATGGATATGCTGGATACCATGATAAATATATGCTTAATTTTTCAAGAAAGTATTAAATCTTTCCAAAGCAAGTATATTATTTTATATACTTTTCTATCACTATGTTGGCTTTCCTGCTGGCTCAGTCATTAAAGAGGCTGCCTGCCATGTGGGAGACCTGGGTTCAATCCCTGGATCAGGATGATTCCCCTGGAGAAGGAAATGGCAACCCACTCCAGTATTCTTGCCTGGAGAAGTAATTCCATGGACAGTCCATGGAGTTAATTCCTGGTGGGCTACAGTCCATGGGGTCACACAGAGTCTAATCACGATATTAGAGTCTCATTTGCTCCATACATTCTGCAGCACTTGGTATTTTTCAAACCCAATTTACCATTTTATTTTTCTTTCATGGTTGGTGATTTTGTGTCATGACTAGGAAATTTTTGCCTACCTTAAAGTCAAGAATATTATATTCTAAAATTTTGTAGTGTTTGATTTTGTGCTTGCATCTATGAGCCGTTTTAAGTTAAATACTGAGTATGGTATGATGTGAGGATTGAAGTTAAAATTTTACCCTTTCCCCTTTGGTAAAAATAACTATGTGTGTGTGTGCTGGGGGGTGGGGGGGGGACTATTTCTGGACTCGGTTCTGTTCCTCTTATCTATATACTTATTTTAACACCAATAAAATATTATTTTGATTATTGATTGATTCATAATAACTCTTGATATCAGATAGTCTAAGTTCTCAAACTTTATCCTTTGTTTTTAAACTGATTATGCTCTTCTAGATCCTTTGCATTTCTATATGAATTTTAGAATTACCTTACGATTCCTATACAAAGTGATTGGAGTTACATTACAAAATAAATCGAACAAATTGGTAAGAATCTGTATATTAACATAATTGCACTTTCCAGCCTGTGAAAATAGTTTATTTCTTCATTTATTTGATTATTCTCCCCTTTGTCCTTTAGTTTAAAATTGGAGAGAAGGTGTCTGCTCTCATTCAAAGCTTCTGATTTAAAATGCACATCTTTCTTTCTTTTTGGTCACTATAGGATCAGAGTTCTAAAGGTGGCTTTGTACTCATCCAGAGTTGAGAGTTAAAATATATTTTACCAGGGTACTGTGTTTAAGACATGAGATTGTGATGATAATTATGTATGCATTGTTCACATATCACACACAGGAGGATGGAATTTGTTTGTATGAAAAGGAATCTTTCCTTAATTATAAAAATGTGTACTCATTTTGTAAGCCCATTTAAGGGAATATTTATGTACAAACTCAATTTCACTTGACACATAGCAATTTGATCCTTAGGAAACCATATATGGCAAATGCAGTCACTGCAAACGCTGGCACTGTTTAGGAAAGAATACATACACACACACATACAATAATAGATAAAACCGAAAAAGGCAACTCTTAAGACTGGGCAGAGAAAAAAGCAACAAAATTTATAACTATTCCCTTTAAATAAAAGCTGGACAAAATTTATCAACAGAAAGACTTTTATTTGGGAAATCTTACTCTATATTTTATTGGGCATATCAACTTTGGGATCAGTGAAATACCAGTTAGTTATTGGATTTTAAAACCCAGTTAAAAAGACAAAAATCTTCATTCTTTACATATGCTGTCTTCTCTAAATTGTTTAGAACTTGAATACTCAAATTATGACTGAACACAAAGATAATAAATTTTGTATGTCTTTCATAGAGAAATATACTTATGCCTAGTTGGTCAAGAGTAAGTAAAATATTAAAAATATTCTAACACATTCTTTTATATTTTCTCTTCTAATATTAAAAATCTGCCTTCATTGAACAGTAGGAAATATAATATCAGGTCATTTGAAAAAGATGAACACATGATCTCTATGGAGAAAGTTTACAACTTCAATAAAGATGTGTGTGTGTGTGTGTGTGTGTGTGTGTGTGTGTGTGTGTGCATGTGTTCAGTTGTGTCCAACTCTTCGCAACCCCATGGACCACATGGCCAGGCTCCTCTGCCCATGGAGTATCCCAGCCAAGAATGCTGGAGCTGGTTGCCATTCCTCCTCCAGGGGATCTTCTCCACCCAGGGATCAATCAAACCTGCATTTTTTGTGGCTTCTGAATTGGCAGGCAGATTCTTTACCACTGGGCCACCTGGGAAGCCCAAGAACTTAGAATGAAAAGTGCAAAATGAAACATTCTGTCCTCATCACACATCTCAGCAATTCAGTACCACTATACTAAATAAATACTGTCAGTGATGAAGTATGTCCCTAATAAGTGAAAGCAATTCTCTTATTTCTTTTTCTAAAAACAGGCAGTCAAAACATAGTTGTAATTTCTCTATTCTACATTGATGATACATTTCAGAACAGTATATTTGCTTGGAATAAAGCATTTTAAAATAAAATATATGTAATATATTATCTGAGAGTTTTAAAATGTTTTCCATATAGCTTTCTTTGTAAGGTATATTGTATATTCCTTGAAGAGATTCCATTTTACTAAGGAAAAGTTTTCAGTATAAAAGATACAAATACACAATTGAATATTTTCTTTGCTATATAATAAATTGACTTTACAAAGCTATAAACTATTCTGAATTTAAGGGCTTTTGGAAATAATGACCGTCATTACAGTTTGTAAGGCATTCTGGGCAATATCATAAAAAAATGCATCAGCAGAGTAGTTTCTTTCTTAAAATGGTCACCTTCACTGTGTACTAAATTGCCTATGTTCATAAAAGAATCTCAGTGGGACACTTCAAATTTGTAAGCATATTTCTTCACTTTGAAATTTTATAGGAAATGCGTAGCTTACTTTATTTATGGCTAGGTTACAGTTACTACATGAAAGGATATCACTGCTTTGAAAAGTGTGCTTATGTAGAAATATAAAAGCACTTACCAGTTACTTATCAGGCTTAGCAAAAAGGTAGCCCCAAAATGTGTATAAGTTAAATTATTTGAATACACGTATTAGCTGGTCCTTTCCACTGATCTCACCAACTCAACAGACATGAGTTTGAGCAAACTCTGGGACATAGTGAAGGACAGGGAAGCCTGGCATGCTGTGTAGTCCATGAGACTGCAAAAAGTCGGGCATGACTTAGGGAGTGAACAACAGTCACTAATATTTTGTTCTTATATAACAGGTATTATGATTTCATATGTCCTCATTTCTTCTCATTAATAATAAATGAGCTTATGATAGAAGATAAAAATATATTTTCTAGCACTAACAGCAATAAGAAATAGTAGACTTCTTAAATAGACTTTTAATTATCTATGAGTATAAATAATCTTACTAAATAACATTGCAAGAAAAATCTTTTTCCTGCATATTAATATGACTTGAAAAGTTGAACTATTTTAAACATCAATATTTTTATTGATTTAAGCATAATCACTCAGTTCAGTCACTCAGTCATGTCCTACTCTTTACGACCCCATGGACTGCAACATGCCAGGCTTCCCTGTCCATCATCAACTCCTGGAGCTTGCTGAAACTCGTGTCCATAGAGTTGGTGATGCCATCCAATCATCTCATCCTCTGTCATCGCCTTCTCCTCCTGCTTTCAATCTTTTGCAGCATCAGGGTGTTTTCCAATGAGTCAGTTCTTCACATCAGATGGACAAAATATTAGAGTTTCAGATTCAGCATCAGTCCTTCCAATGAATATTCAGGACTGATTTCCTTTAGGATGGACTGGTTGGATCTCTTTGCTGTCCAAGGGACTCTCAAGAGTATTCGCCAATGATACAGTTCAAAAGCATCAATTCTTTGGTGCTCAGCTTTCTTTTCCAACTCTCACATCCATACATGACTACTGGAAAAACCATGGCTTTGACTAGATGGACATTTGTTGGCAAAGTAGTGTCTCTGCTTTTTAATATGCTGTCTAGGTTGGTCATAGCTTTTCTTACAAGGAGCAAGCGTCTTTTAATTTCATGGCTGCAGTCACCATCTGCAGTGATTCTGGAGCCCTCTAAAAGAAACTGTCTCATTGTTTCCATTGTTTCCCCATCTATCTGCCATGAAGTGATGGGACCAGATGCCATGATCTTCATTTTCTGAATGTTGAGCTTTAAGCCAACTTTTTCGCTCTCCTCTTTCACTTTCATCAAGAGGCTTTTTAGTTCTTCTTCACTTTCTGCCATAAGGGTGGTGTCATCAGCGCATCTGAGGTTATACATATTTCTCCCAGCAATCTTGATTCCACTTTGTGCTTCATCCAGCCAGGCATTTCACATGATGTACTATTCATATAAGTTAAATAAGCAGAGTGACAAAATACAGCCTTGATGTAGTCCTTTCCTACTCAGTGCAAATATTATAAACTGAGAATATATCTGTTACATAACTTACTATGGGATTTATAATAGTGTACAAGGTAGAAGGACCAAAGATGAATGCCAAAATTATTTCTGAAATTGAAACATCATTAAGTCATGACTTTACATTAAGAAAGCTCATTTTATATACTCTTAATTGTTATGTCTCATTGAACTCATTACTCTCTGCCTTGTTGACCTATCAATCAATTATATGGTGTTACTGACTCATTGGAAAAGACTCTGATGCTGGGAGGGATTGGGGGAAGGAGGAGAAGGGGACGACAGAGGATGAGATGGCTGGATGGCATCACTGACTTGATGGACGTGAGTCTGAGTGAACTCTGGGAGTTGGTGATAGACAGGGAGGCCTGGCGTGCTGCAATTCATGGGGTCGCAAAGAGTCGGACACGACTGAGCAACTGAACTGAACTGAACAGACTGAACTGACATATACATATGTATGTATATATGTTTATGTATAAACATATAACATAGAAATTTATTTTACATGATATATATATGTTATATGTAATGCATATCCAATTTTTCTTTTTAGAATGTAAAATCTTTATGGACAAATCTTGTCTTTA
Source organism: Redunca redunca (assembly GCA_006410935.1). Lineage (NCBI taxonomy): Eukaryota > Metazoa > Chordata > Mammalia > Artiodactyla > Bovidae > Redunca > Redunca redunca. The sequence goes on from SJYQ01003502.1 coordinate 342,244, forward strand.
TCTCCTCAGCTGCTAACATAGCAATTTTCACAAAGTAAAGTTTCAGCAAATTATTTTTTTATCAGTGTTTAAATCAATATTTCATCTTATATTTCAATTACTTAATAGTCAAATAAGTAATAATTATAACTNTACTACCCAAAGAGTGTATCTAATGTCTTACATTGTAGAAACTATTGCTTTCTTGAAGATAATTTTTTGTTTTTGAAAACAAGTCTGCAGATTAGATTTTTTCAGAAATTAATTTATATCATTTATATAATTTATTTTTAATTTTTAAAATTTTCATCTAAGTAAACATAGTATATAATGTGTCCATGATTTTGCAAATTATCACAGTCATCTAGAATGATTTAATAGGAACATCTTTTTCTTGATTTTGAGACCTAAATTATCCACATCAAATCCAATGAAAATCAATATCTCATTAGATTCTAATTGGCAAATTAATATCTCTTTTCAGTGCTTTATTTTGGACCAGATGGGAGTGCCAAAGCAGAGGCTGAGGAAATCCTTTAAAACAAAAAGCATGGTATCAAAACTTTAATACAGCCATTTAAGAATAGAGAAAACTTCTCATCAGAAGATCAGTGATATTTTCAATGAAGAAATTACTTTTCCTTTAAAAGTATGAATGGACAGGAATAAATAAAGAAAAACAATACCTCTAATGCCATCCTTTTGAATGGCTGCAAGAGCTGCTTTTACTGACAACAGGCTACAGTGCGCTATATATTCATTTCAAAGCTGTCACTTTTATTTTGAACATGATTATTTCCCTTTGTGCCCATAAATTAAGGGCAGCTACTATTAAATTTAATTACTTTCTTAGCAGCATGCAGCTGGGGAATATTTTGCTCTCAGAAAGTATGATTACAAAGAGAGAACTCTTCTAAACGTAGATCATGCTCTCTCGTTTATCTTCATTCATAGACTCAAGGTTGCAAAGTGGAGCCATACAATACAAAGAGAAATTTGGTTAAAGAAAATAAAGGCCAAATTACACACAATACCTTGACAGAACTGCTGTTAGTAAATCTGAGTGTTTTCTTTGTGCAAATAGACTTTATGCAACAAGCAACAGTGACTATCATTCCCTGTCTACTGAATTGGAAAACAAATAACAGGATCTGTCTCAGTAATAACTACCATCTAAAAAGTGATTATGACTTTTGGGATATTATTTTTTCAGCATTTAGTTTATAGAAGTCTCACAGGAATTAATCAAAATGACCATGAACAATATTCATAGTATTCCTGAAGTAATGAGGTCATTTATGTATCTATATTATAAAAATGAGAAAACATGTTTATGATGCTTTGGGATGTATATTCATAGTGATACAGCTATATACAAAAATATAAACCAAACTGAGTGATTTTCTCAACAAATGCAACTATCACTGCTGATCTTGTTCACAAAGTTATGCTTCATTGAACTTAATTGTGTTGAGAGTGACAAAAGTTTATTAAGAATTTACTAATTTCACTCTTCCATTCTAAATTACCTATTTTTTTTTCTACCTCAGACCATATCAAAGAAAGACTCTTTCATATCAAGACAGTATATAGAAAGGTAAAGACAAAAATTATGGTTACAGTATTAAAATATATCTAAGCATGTTGTGTTATATATGTCAACATAAAATAGCATTTATGTTATTTATTTTAGCATTTAATAGCATTTATTTTAGCATTTAATACAAAATACTAAGTTGAACCTTTAAGATATGGTCCAGATTGAACTGAGCCAAAGAATCTTGATGGACAGAGAAAGAATGAGTTTCAAAATAATGATAATAATAATAGTAACAATAATAATAATAGATAAAAGACAAAACTATAGAGACAGAAGGGAATGAGTACCCACTCCAGTATTCTTGCTTGAAGAATTCCCTGGATAGAGAAACCTGGCAGGCTACAGCCCATGGGGTCACAAAGAGTCAGATGACAGCTACTAGCACTTTCACTTTCATAGAGACAGATCTTTTCTTTTCTTTTTTTTAATAGTAAAACTAAAGAAAATAGAGAAGATATTGAGAGGAAGGAACAAAGTTTTGTGCTTCTCTTCTAAGAAAGTAATGGACAGCTCTGCATATGAATTAGTTTCCAAGTAATCCAGAAAGTGAACCATGGCTTAGAGCAAAGAGGCTCTGGAAAGCCTCACATCAGTCAGCAGACAAGCCAAGGAGACTACAGAACCTCTGGAAAACCTCCAAAATCAGCACAGAAATGCTCTCCACACAGCCCCTCCCTGCCTAGATGAGCCTGGAGTCTCCTCACTCTCACACTATAGTGGAGATGAAATATTTTTGAATAACTGATAGGGGCTAACCCAATGGACCAGTTCCTTGTAATACTATTTTTATTTTTTTGTTAAATTTAGTTAGGTATTTCAATTAGAAATCAAGATACACAAGCGTTGCCTTCAAAACTGTCACACTGGTAGGTTATGTAGAATGTTTAAAACTTCGCTGTCTTAATTTCTTTTTCTACTTTCTCATTATTAGTGTAAAGGAATGCAAGGGATTTCTGTGTGTTGCCAATATAGTATACTAACGCATATATATGGAATTTAGAAAGATGGGGATGATGACCCTGTATGCGAGACAACAAAAGAGACTCAGATCTATAGAGTGAACTTTTGGACTCTGGGGGAGAGAGAGAGGGAGAGGGTGGGATGAGATGGGAGAATGGCATTGAAACATGTATACTATCAAGTAAGAAATGAATCGCCAGTCGATATCCGATGCAGGATGCAGGATGCTTGGGACTGGTGCAAGGAGAGGACCCAGAGAGATGGTATGGGGTGGGAGGTGGGAAGGGATTCATGTTTGGGAATGCTTGTACACTCGTGGTGAATTCATGTCAATGTTTGGCAAAACCAATACAGTAATGTAAAGTAAACTAAAGTTAAAAATTTCAAAAAAAAAAAAAACTTCACTGTCACTTATGAAAATAGTTGCAGAGCATTTCTTTTAAAATTATTTTCCAGGTCACTTTGAAGCTGCATTCTCACTACCCTACTTCCAGAACAAATTGGAGAGAATAGAATTGTAGCACACCTCCGAAAAGGCTGAAATATTTTCAAAATTTATTTAAGCTACCTCTTGGAAGGAGCTTCTGTTCAAATGCTTTCACAATCAAAGTTTTGTCCATCTCCAAAAAATGTCCATTCAATTTTATGTGTAAGAGTTTTAACACTCTAATCACATCCCCCACACTTTAGATACCAAGGACTGGGATATTTCCAGAACTCAAATTCATCTTAAAAGGATGGCTCTTGGCCACACTTAGTAATGTCTGGTGAATTCGCTTCTCCCCCACAAAGTAGATGATAGTTTTTCAGTATACTGACAAGATCATATAGGGAAGATATCTCTTAGTGATAAACCCAAGATATTTTGACAGCTCTGTTTAATTATACAGCTCTCTACATGAATATGTATATTCAAACTGTGAGTTATCAGAAAGAAAATTAATATTCAGATCAATTCAGTCACTCAGCCATGTCCGACTCCTTGAGACGCCATGAATTGCAGCACGCCAGGCCTCCCTGTCCATCACCAACTCCCAGAGTTCACTCAGACTTGCGTCCATCGAGTCAGTGATGCCATCCAGCCATCTCATCCTCTGTTGTCCCCTTCTTCTCCAGACCCCAGCCCCTCCCAGCATCAGAGTCTTTTCTAATGAGTCAACTCTTTGCATGAGGTGGCCAAAGTACTGGAGTTTCACCTTCAGCATCATTCCTTCCAAAGAAATCCCAGGGTTGATCTCCTTCAGAATGGACTGGTTGGATCTCCTTGCAGTCCAAGGGACTCTCAAGAGTCTTCTCCAACACCACAGTTCAAACGCATCAATTCTTCAGCACTCAGCCTTCTTCACAGTCCAACTCTCATATTTATACATGACCACTGGAAAAACCATAGCCTTGACTAGATGGACCTTAGTTGGCAAAGTAATGTCTCTGCTTTTGAATATACTATCTAGGTTGGTCATAACTTTCCTTCCAAGGAGTAAGCATCTTTTAATCTCATGGCTGCAATCACCATCTGCAGTGATTTTGGAGCCCAAAAAAATAAAGTCTGACACTGTTTCCACTGTTTCCCCATCTAGTTCCCATGAAGTGATGGGACCAGATGCCATGATGTTCGTTTCTGAATGTTGAGCTTGAAGCCAACTTTTTCACTCTCCTCTTTCACTTTCATCAAGAAGCTTTTTAGTTCCTCTTCACTTTCTGCCATAAGGGTGGTGTCATCTGCATATCTGAGGTTATTGATATTTCTCCCAGCAATC
>SJYQ01003502.1:347218-387888 GCA_006410935.1 Redunca redunca
CATTTTGCTTTTTTGCATTTCTTTTCCATGGGGATGGTCTTGATCCCTGTCTCCTGTACAATGTCACGAATCTCATTCCACAGTTCATCAGGCACTCTATCTATCAGATCTAGGCCCTTAAATCTATTTCTCACTTCCACTGTATAATCATAAGGGATTTGATTTAGGTCATACCTGAATGGTCTAGCGGTTTTCCCTACTTTCTTCAACTTGAGTCTGAATTTGGTAATAAAGGAGTTCATGATCTGAGCCACAGTCAGCTCCTGGTCTTGTTTTTGTTGACTGTATAGAGCTTCTCCATCTTTTGCTGCAGAGAATATAATCAATCTGATTTGGGTGTTGACCCATCTGGTGATGTCCATGTGTAGAGTCTTCTCTTGTGTTGTTGGAAGAGGGTGTTTGCTATGACCAGTGCATTTTCTTGGCAAAACTCTATTAGTCTTTGCCTTGCTTCATTCCACATTCCAAGGCCAAATTTGCCTGTTACTCCAGGTGTTTCTTGACTTCCTACTTTTGCATTCCAGTCCCCTATAATGAAAAGGACATCTTTTTTGGGTGTTAGTTCTAAAAGGTCTTGTAGGTCTTCATAGAACCATTCAATGTCAGCTTTTTCAGCGTTACTGGTTGGGGCATAGACTTGGATTACCATGATATTGAATGGTTTGACTTGGAAATGAGCAGAGATCATTCTGTCGTTTTTGAGATTGCATCCAAGTACTGCATTTTGGACTATTTTGTTGACCATATTTTATATACAAATAGATAGTTTCAAATATTATTAGATGTTAGAAGTTACTAAATTGTCATAAAGTACAGTACAGTGTAAATATATTTCTGAGTATTTCACCTACCAATTCTAGTAACAACATAATTTTGAAATAAAACTAGGAAAAAATATTTTCGTATCAATCTGATACATCATTGTTGAACTTTTTTATATTCTCTACAAGTGCTTGTCTATATACATAAATAATTTTTATAGTGGCCTTTATCATTTAGATGTATCATAAATTACATTTTAACAAATATATTATTAGCATTTTAAATCTAAGAACATTTGCTGCTGCTCTGCTAAGTCACTTCAGTCGTGTCTGACTCTGTGTGACCCCATAGACAGCAGCCCCCCAGGCTACACCATCCCTGCTATTCTCCAGGCAAGAACACTGGAGTGGGTTGCCATTTCCTTCTCCAATGCATGAAAGTGAAAAGTGGAAGTGAAGTTGTTTAGTCGTGTCCGACTCTTTGCGACCCCATGGACTGCAGCCTACCACGCTCCTCTGTCCATGGGATTTTCCAGGCAAGGGTACTGGAGTGGGCTGCCATTGCCTTCTCCGAAGAACATTTGCAAGACCCTTTAAAACAATACCTATAATTAAGTGTGAATGAATCTAAGGTATCTCAAAGACTTTAACTTCTGTAACAGCACCAACACCTTAAAGTAATTTACAATTATCATCATAGCTAAACAAACAAATTAACAAGAACAAGAGATATTAAGAGGTGTAACAATTATTCATAGAATTTTCTCTTTACTGATTCAGTTACCTAATACCTGTATTTTTCTGTACAACTGTATTCTAACCAATATTTCTCACTAACACTTAGTTATTCGAATTTTTTTTTCCAGATTGTTAATGACTATGTGTCCTAGTTTTCCTTCCCGGCCCCCCTCCCCACTCAGTGGATTTTTATAGTCCTTTAAATACTTCTTTTATTTTTATAGTGAAATAGCAAAATAGTAGATATCTTCCTAATTTTTTGTTTTATCTTTGTCTGTCTCTGCTTTGATCATCAAAGAACAAAACAACAACAAGAAAAAAAACACCACAACACAACAAAATCAAGCATCTATTTGGCAGGGCAGAGAGAAGAGTGGGAATGTGGTAAATTATGATCTAGTGATGCACAGGAGCTGTTTATCCTGGATCAGTAATCTCATGGTTCAGTGATAATTCTGCAGGGATCAATGAACAAGGGTGAAAGAAAACAAAACCAAAGTGTTCTTGTCATGAGACCATTTTATAAGCAACATTTGAAAAACCTTGCTACTTATAACAGAATACTGCTCTTTGCTGTTCATAAACTGTGAAACGATCCATGTAGTTTGTTGTTGTAAAACTGACTCCAGCATTACAGGGAGATTTTTATCAAATGTCTGGGGAAATCAAATCAATAAAGATTTCCAAACAAGTGTCTATAAAATATGTTACAGATAAGTAGCTGAAACAAGGTCACTTTGTATGCATATATGTATACACGTAGAGATCAGGAGACCACGGTTCAATTCCTGGATCAGGAATATCCCATGGAAAAGGGATGGGCTACCCACTCCAGTATTGTTTGGCTTCCCTAGTGGCTCAAACAGTAAAGAATCCACCTGCAGCATGGGAGACGTGGGTTTGATCCCTGGGTCAAGAAGATCCCTTGCAGGAGGGCATGGCAACCCACTCCAGTATTCCTGCTTGGAGAATTCCTATGGACAGAGGAGCCTAGCAGGCTACAGTCCGTAGCATGAAAAAGAGTCAGACATGACTGAACAATTAAGCATAGCACAGTACAGAGATGCATATCTCATCCCAGAAAGACTTAAGAGGGTTCATAAAATTACATGAAATGAAGCAAGATAAAGATGGATTCAAAGTACAAAAATGCATGAAAACTTTTAAACAAAAAATAAAAATAAAAAAGGAAATTAGAGTTAAGGAGTGAGGATGGTATAAAATCATATTTATAAAGACATACATGACAGAGACGTATTTTTCATTTCCCCAAAGCTGATTTTAACCCTTTTTGTGTATTGCTAGCCTTTTAGGTAATTTGGTGTAAAAAGTGAAGAACTAAAGAACCTCTTGATGAAAGTGAAAGAGAAGAGTGAAAAAGCTGGCTTAAAACTCAACATTCAAAAAACTAAGATCATTGCATCCAGTCCCATCACTTCATGGCAAATAGATGGGGAAATGATGAAAACAGTGAGAGACTTTATTTTGGGGGGCTCCAAAATCACTGCAGATGGTGACTGCAGCCATGAAATTAAAAGATGCTTGCTCCTTGGAAGAAAAGCTATGACCAACCTCAGTTCAGTTCAGTCACTAAGTCATGTCTGACTCTTTGTGACCCCATCGACGACAGCACACCAGGCCTCCCTGTCCATCACCAACTCCTGGAGTTTACACAAAATCATGTCCATTGAGTCGGTGATGCCATCCAACCATCTTATCCTCTGTCGTCCCCTTCTCCCACCTTCAATCTTTCCCAGTATCACGGTCTTTTCAAATGAGTCAGGTCTTCACATCAGGTGGCCAAAGTATTGGAGTTTCAAACATCAGTCCTTCCAAAGAACACTCAAGACTGACCTCCTTTAGGACAGACTGGTTGGATCTCCTTGCAGTCCAAGAGAATCTCAAGAGTCTTCTCCAACACCATAATTCAAAAGCATCAATTCTTTGGTGCTCAGCTTTCTTCATAGTCCAACTCTCACATCCGTATATGACTACTGGAAAAACCATAGCCTTGACTAGATGGACTTTTGTTGGCAAAGTAACATCTCTGCTGTCTAGGTTGGTCATAACTTTCCAAGGAGTAAGCATCTTTTAATCATCTGCAGTGATTTGGGAGCCCAAAAAAATAAAGTCAGCCACTGTTTTCACTGTTTCCCCATCTATTTGCCATGAAGTGATGGGACCAGATGCCATGATCTTCATTTTCTGAATGTTGAGCTTTAAGCCAACTTTTTTACTCTCTTCTTTCACTTTCATCAAGAGGTTCTTTAGTTCTTCTTCACTTTCTGCAATAAGGTTGGTGTCATCTGCATATCTGAGGTTATTTATACCTCTCCTGGNAAGAATTTTGAGCATTACTTTACTAGCATGTGAGATGAGTGCAATTGTGCAGTAGTTTCAGCATTCGTTGGCATTGCCTTTCTTAGGGATTGGAATGAAAACTGACCAACCTAGACAGCATATTAAAAAGCAGAGACATTACTTTGCCAACAATGGTCCATCTAGTCAAAGCTGTGGTTTCTCCAGTGGTCATGAATGGATTTGAGAGTTGGACCTTAAAGAAAGCTGAACGCCAAATAATTGATGCTTTTGAACTGTGGTTCTGGAGAAGACTCTTGAGAGTCTCTTGGACTGCAAGGAGATTCAACCAGTCCATCCTAAAGGAAATCAGTCCTGAAATGGAAGGAATGATGCTGAAGCTGAAACGCCAACACTTTGGCCACCTGATGCAAAGAACTGACTCACTGGAAAAGACCCTGATGCTGGGAAAGATTGAAGGTGGAAGGAAAAGGAGATTACAGAGGATAAGATGGTTAGATGGCATCACCGACTCAATGGACATGAGTTTGAGTAAGCTCTGGGAGTTAGTGATGGACAGGTAAGCCTGGTGTGTTGCAGTCCATGGGGTCACAAAGAGTCCAACGTGACTGAATGACTGAACTGAACTAATTATAAATAATGTTTGCTTTCCAGTAATTTTGAAACAAGTTTATATTATTCTCTGACAAAGATCTTCCTTCATTGCTTTATGGCTTTGAATATGAAATGAGAAAGTAATATTCAGAGCCCTTGCAGTCATTCTGTGGCCAAGAACAGAGGAGTTCGGTCTCATGCTTTGAAATCATGAAACTGTTAGAACAATATCAATAATAATGTACCACAGACTTGTTATGGAAGAAAAGCCATCTCTGGTTTTGAAAGTCATAACTGATCTAGTTTTTTGTTTCCTGTTGCTGATCACTTATTAATTTAAATAAACTATTATGACTTGAGTGTGGCTGCATATTTGTCTTTAAGTATTTAACATTCAACATAACCAGCTATGATGTACATTGTTTTAAAAACATTAATATTTTTCAGAGTTCTCATTAATGAACGTAATGAGCAAAATCTTTCTAAGCACAATGGCACTAAGGAGAAATCCAAGTACAATTTTGAGAACTTTGATTCTTAATAGAATCAAGTGACAGGAACAGGTTTACAAGATTAATATATAGAGACTGTAAAGGAAAGCATAACTTACTACTTTCTCCACCATCACCCAAGAAAGTCATCATTCTTGCATGAAAGCCTTTAAAACACAAGAGTCATCAATCCATGACTCATGACTCATGGTGGCAGAGTTAATTGTTGTATCACAGTTGGAAGGGGAGACACAATTTTGGCATAAATATCAAACACTGGCTCTACACAAATGTTACTCCTACCATACAAAAAAGCAAAGAATTTGTTTTCTTTTCCCTTTATTTTCACTGTCTGTGTTCCAGAAATTCAGAGAAGTGTATCTGAAAGAGGAACCTCACACATTATTTCCGTACCGTGACTGCGGACAGAGCAGACAACGAGATTAACCATTTTGTTTACAAGTATGTAGTTTGCATAAATTGTAGTAATAAAAAAGAAATGATTTGTCAAAAAAACAAAACTGTGTTTATGTAAATAATACTTCTTTTAATTAATATCTGAATGCCAATGGGAGATAAGTGAAAGTTCCATTCCTAGAAGGTTTGATATGGGACTGATACGGGAAGAAAATGAGGAAGATACAGAACTTATTTGTAGATCTTTCCTTAGATCATCAATTCCCTCTTGAGGAAAGAATAGTTGTAATACTGGCTGAAGAATTAGCTTTTTAAAGGAAATCTTGTGAAAGAAGTGGTACATAAAATATAATTGTCCTTTATATTATTCTTTTAATTAACGATTGGAAAAAACAAGAGACCATTGAAGATTCTGGATGTTAAAACTAGAGGGGACCAAATAAACCATCTAGCGCACCTTCAAGGTATTTTAGACAGTGAAGGAGATGCTCACATCAAACTTCTACAGCTGATGTTAGAAAATAAATTATGGTGGTTTAAATTAACTATCTTCATATACAGGCATATGTATACCTTTTAAGACTAAAAAGGATGTTTTTATCAGTCAACAAAATTGAACGTTTTCTAAAGCACAGTATAATTGTATTTATATAATTTAATTTGAATTAGATTGTTAACATCAACAAAAGATTAATCAACATTTTTTATTTTGTCAACAGTTGGGAAAAGCCAAAGCTAACTGATACTATTTTGAGACTGCTATTGCTTTCTTCCTTTTAAGGAACTGTCCTTGACAAAATTTACTTGATATTGAATGCACTATTTCTAAGGCAATTAACTTCTTACATCTGTGATGCTTTAAATAAAAATTGAAGGATCACTAGATGGACTGTTAATTGTAAAAAGGAACTAACTCTTTAAACAAAGATATACACCGCCAGACAAGAATTAAGAGTCAATGATATATACAGCATTAAGAGAAGTGTGGGATGAGTTTGAATAGTTTCTTTACAAGTATAAAATTACTTAAGAATTTGATATTCCTCCTTTACTCCAAGATGCTTTCTTTGAAGAGCAGAGATTCAGAGTTTATTTTCCTTTGTTGCTGCTTGCTTGTTTCAGTACTACTCTTTCCACTGTTTACTTATTTTTTTGTGAACTCAGTTAAGTACAAATAACTAGACTTTCTTCCCTCTCATTTTCCTTATAAAGTCAGTGTAAAATATTCTTCCCACACCTCTAAGCATATTATAACTGGCTCTTGAATCAGTTCCAAACACTAATTCTGTACCTATTATACGTCTTTAATGTCTAGGACTGCTTCCCCACCCCCCTCATTTGCTAATAAATATCTTGGCTGTATAAGTACATATAAGAATGTATTTATACATTCTACACCACCAAGAAAAAGTTACAATCTCTAAATCTAATTCCTCTCTCTGTTTTATATCTTTATACCCCTCCCACTTCACTCTTACTCAGTTGATTCAGGTCTTGCCTATTTAGCCAAACAAACCTTTTTATTAAATTTGTTTCCTACCTCAGTTCAGTTCAGTCGCTCAGTCGTGTCCTATTTTTTGCAACCCCATGAATTGCAGCCCGCCAGGCCTCCCTGTCCATCACCAACTCCCGGAGTTCACTCAGACTTGCGTCCATCAAGTCAGTGATGCCATCCAGCCATCTCATCTCGGTCGTCCCCTTCTTCTCCTTCCCCCAATCCCTCCCAGCATCAGAGTCTTTTCCAATGAGTCAACTCTTCGCATGAGGTGGCTAATGTACTGGAGTTTCAGCTTTAGCATCATTCCTTGCAAAGAAATCCCGGGGTAGATCTCCTTCAGAATGGACTGGCTGGATCTCCCCGCAGTCCAAGGGACTCTCAAGAGTCTTCTCCAACACCACAGTTCAAAAGCATCAATTCTTCAGCGCTCAGCCTTCTTCACAGTTCAACTCTCACATCCATACATGACTACTGGAAAAATCATAGCCTTGACTAGACGGACGTTTGTGGGCAAACTAATGCTTCTGCTTTTGAATATGCTATCTAGGTTGGTCATAACTTTTCTTCCAAGGAGTAAGTGTCTTTTAATTTCATGGCTGCAGTCACCATCTGCAGCGATTTTGGAGCCCAGAAAGATAAAGTCTGACACTGTTTCCACTGTTTCCCCAACTATTTTCCATGAAGTGATGGGCCCAGTTGCCATCATCTATCTTAGTTTTCTGAATGTTGATTTTTAAGCCAACTTTTTCACTCTCCTCTTGCACTTTCTTCAAGAGGCTTTTTAGTTCCTCTTCACTTTCTGCCATAAGGGTGGTGTCATCTGCATATCTGAGGTTATTGATATTTCCTACATATATATATATTATATATATAATTTTCTTTAACTTTCATGCCAACTTGTTTTAGTCTTCAACAAGAAAAAAATTTTTTTGAAAAGAAAGAGCCACCATTTTATTTCCCATTTCCTATGTTTTGTTTCAAAGAACTAAATAAAATGGCTCTGCTTGAAATGAACAGTTTTGGCTTTGTCTGTCTTGTCTATGACATCTTGGAAAGGCGTGATCGAGCCTCAAGAAACCCCCTGTTCCCGAGCATATACCCCAAAACCAGAGTCTGTTTTATGCTCTCACCTACACCTCTGACTTTACGGGGGGCTCTCTCCCATAACCATTTCTCTCAGAGAAGGAGTTAACGTGCGGCTTCAAGGCAATAAAAATTCTTCTGCTTGACAAGAGTGCTTCAGTTTATGGACTCCTCTGAAGGTTATCTAGCCCCACCTGTATAGGTTTTTCCGGCCACATGTGATTGTTTATAGCCTCCCAACCTGGGAGGCATGAGATGTTTTAGACTTACTAAAGGCAAATTCTTTTGGGGAGTTAGAAATTCTTAGTACAGTGGGTTGGTCAAGAATTATATTGGTGAAGGGTTTTTCATTTGTTGTGTCAATAATTGCTGCTAATTCCCTGTCCTGGGTGTGACAAGGGTGTCTTAGGTCAAACCTCTCTGCTGACGGACTAGCTTGTGTGACAGGATTATCCATACTCCTGCCACTATGCACATGATTGTTTACTACCTCTCAACCATAAACAGCAAAGAGAGTTTTGGAGTATTTTAAAGTCTTAATTAGCATAGGACTTTTCTCATTGTCGAGTCAATGATTGCCACCAGGCCTCCATATCCTTAGGCACCTGGGAATATATTAATCAATGTATTTGGAATATAGAAAAAGAAATATAGTAGTTTTTAAGGTCAGCAATACTAGACTTTTTGAGTTAATGAATTTTCTCTTTTGTAATAGATCACTGTACTTTGTTATGAATCACTGTGTCCTTGCTATGTGAAAATGTAACTTTATCACTATCCTAAGACTAAATAGATCTTAAGGGGAACATTGGTGAAGGGATTTTCACTTGCTGGGTTGATGTTTGCTGTTAAATCTCCATGTTCCCTGCCCTTATAATGAATATAACTAGCATATAAGAGAAATAAGTATTAACCTTTAAGCATATAAGAGAAATAAGTATTAACCTTTAAGATTAATCATGTTAACCTTGGGTTAAATAAATTCCTTTCTTGATTGTAACTCACTACACCCTCACCCTATAGGAATGTAACTTTATTTGGAGGGTGGTGCCTGGTTTAAGAAAAAACACCCTTGGAAGAAATAAGTTTTTTGGTTATCAGAAAGAAAGGATCATAAAATGTCAGCAGGTCTCATGGCCAGAAGATGATGTAAATTCCCTAAGACCTTTTTTTTAAACATTTATGTGAAGCACCTGATTTCGATGAAGGTCAGGACTGCTGACCCCCATGTGACTCTGTATTCATCCCTATATGTAAAAAAGGTATATAAACAAACCCCAAAAATAAAGAAATCGGATCAGTTTCCGGAAAGACTGATTCCCCCATGTCGTTTCGTTCTTGCTCTCGTTTTTCTGGCTGAGGCTATACAACCTCTTTTTCTCTACTAGTCTTCTAGCTTCTCTCTATCTGTAACTAACTAAATTATTTCCAAGGACGCCGACGCCGTCCCCACCTTCGAATCCCTGGATCCACCGGGGCTGGACCCCGGCACCTCTCCTTTATCACTCAATGGTTTTCTATCATTTATTTTATTGTTTTTCAACTTCTCTAACTCATCTATCTCTTCAACATCTTATTGAATACTTATTCAGTTCCTTCTCATTTTAGACATAGAACTTACAACCTTAACAACTTTCTCATTCTGCTATTCAGTGTAGATTTCCCCCAAATCCTATTCTTAGCTCTTTTCCTTTTCTTCTTTACCATGCTGTTTTTAAATTTCTTATTTCCTTCTATGCCTTCAAAATAGCATCTCCATGAGAATTACTTCTGCATTCTTGCAGAGAACCTCAGCTAGCTGCTGTACTTTTTCCTTAGGCATTTTATGGTGCACTTTAAATTCACCTGTCTGGAACTGAACCTCTAATCAATGATTCTGCTCTATCACATAGCATAGAGCAGCTCCAGAGATAAAGCTGAGCTTTGCACCCAAGTATACCTGGGCATACCACGTTTGCCACTAGTGAGTGGTAGAATGTTGGGCAAGATTCTTATGTATGGGATATTGGATGCTTTTACTTTTCCTAAGACTTATTTTCCCCAGTAATATGATGGGCATAAGAGTGGTACTAGTTCAAATTTGTCTTAAAGACTAAAGGAAGGAGAGTTCAGAAAGGTAGAAAATGAATCAGGAAGTGCATAGGAATAAAAGGAAATTGAGCAGAATGTCCCAAGATATGGGTGGTTCACAAAGACAAAAGTGAGATGAGGACCTTGGAAAAGCAATTACTTCTGACAAATGAGTTGGCAACCTTTAAAAGGTAGTTCTTCTTTTATCTGTATTTGGTAGGAGTGTGTCTGCCATTTGCAAGAAGTCTTTATTTTGGCTCATATCCCAGCCACGTATTTTATTCATCTCTCTTAATACAGTAATTCAAATATGAAAACAAAAGAGGAAAGTAGTTCACTCTCATAATGTCCCCAGGTTTGCATGTATATACCAAAGTCATTATTTCATGTAGAAAAGCAAGGCAATAGTTTAGATTCAGAGATATATTTGTGCTATATATATATATATATATATTTGTAATATACAGTATTCTGTGATTATATATTTTAACCCAGCTTGTTTATATTTCTTATCCCTCTGAAACTAGAAATTATTTTGACTAACAAGTTTAGAAAAGGAAAACTAATTAATTTAGTGAATTGATATGCTCTAAACACCAGCATTTTCTTGGGGAATGTTCTTAGACTATTACAATTGAATGAGAAAAAAAAAGAGTCACATGCATTCTATACAAATATTATTTATGCAGTTAAAAATTCTATAAGGTACATAAAGTTCTGATGAAAATCATTCTGCAATTCAACTCTTTCTCTGTAAATCTTTGATGTCTATAAGTGCAATACCATATGTATACAGTATAAAATGATATACAATATATGTCATATATCAGTTGTGTCCGACTGTTTGCAACCCCATGAACTATACAGTCCATAGAATTCTCCAGGCAAGAACACAGAAGTGAGTAGCTGTTCCCTTTTCCAGGGGATCTTCTAAACACAGAATTCGAAACCAGGTTTCCCACATAGAAGGGGGATTCTTTACCAGCTGAGCCACCGGGGAAGCTCAATATATTTAAACAATTCCATTAAACATAAACATAATATACATAAAAGTTGCTTTCAACTTCCAGCAACCTGTAGAATAATTTAAATGCTATCAAATCAGAAACAGTTTATTGTAAGACATAACAACGATATAAATTAAGGCTTAGTTAAATAAAACTAATGAATGAGAATTTCGTTTTTTTCCTGTAACCCAGATAAGTAAATTAAGTATCTTGACAGACTTTTATTTTTTAGTGCTAGAAATATCAAGAACAATAAGTTATCAAATGTTTTAGCCTGGAATACACTAAAGAAAACAGCTTGGCTAGGGTGCAAGCCAACACGGATGAACTCATACAGCCCAAACAAGAAAATCTGTTATATAAACTTAGAAGAAGAAGAAAACAGCATGGAGTCAAGTACAGTAGGCTATAAGTGTTTTATAAATAGTTGAATCAGAAAGTGAAAGGAGAATGTCACAAACTTGGTAACAAAGTGACATTGATCTAGATAGGAAATTAAGGAAATAAGGAAACTATAAATGCATCAGACTAATTCTGGCTACAAATAATCATAGAATAATACATTGGAAATGATCTAAAATCCTTATTGCCAAATTCAGACTTAATTGAAGAAAGTGAGGAAAACCACTAGACCATTCAGTTCAGTTCAGTTCAATTCAGTTCAGTCGCTCAGTCGTGTCCGGCTCTTTGCAACCCCATGAATCACAGCACGCCAGGCCTCCCTGTCCATCATGAACTCCTGGAGCTCACTCAAACTCACGTCTGTCGAGTCGATGATGCCATCCAGCCATCCCGTCCTCTATCATACCCTTTTCCTCCTGCCCCCAATCCCTCCCAGCATCAGAATCTTTTCCAGTGAGTGAGCACTTCACATGAGGTGGCCAAAGTATTGGAGTCTCAGCTTTAGCATCAGTCCTTCCAATGAACAGCCAGGACTGATTTCCTTTAGAATGGACTGGTTGGATCTCCTTGCAGTCCAAGGGACTCTCAAGAGTCTTTTCTAGCACCATAGTTCAAAAGCATCAATTCTTCGGTGCTCAGCTTTCTTCACAGTCCAACTCTCACATCCATACATGACCATTGGAAAAACCATAGCCTTGACTAGACGGACCTTAGTCGGCAAAGTAATGTCTCTGCTGTTGAATATGCTATCTAGGTTGGTCATAACTTTTCTTCCAAGGAGTAAGTGTCTTTTAATTTCATGGCTGCAGTCACCATCTGCAGTGATTTTGGAGCCCAGAAAGATAAAGTCTGACACTGTTTCCACTGTTTCCCCAACTATTTGCCATGAAGTGATGGGCCCAGATGCCATCATCTATCTTAGTTTTCTGAATGTTGATTTTTAAGCCAACTTTTTCACTCTCCTCTTGCACTTTCTTCAAGAGGCTTTTTAGTTCCTCTTCACTTTCTGCCATAAGGGTGGTGTCATCTGCATATCTGAGGTTATTGATATTTCTCCCAGCAATCTGGATTTCAGTTTGTGTTTCTTCCAGTCCAGCATTTCTCATGATGTATTCTGCATATAAGTTAAAGTATGACCTAAATCAAATCCCTTAGGATTATACAGTGGAAGGGACAAATAGATGAAAGAGATTAGACTGACTGACAGAGTGCCTGAAGAACTATGGATGGAACATTGCACAAGAGTTAGTGATCAAAACCATCGCCAAGAAAAAAATGCAAAAAGTCAAAATGGTTGTCTGAGGAAGCCTTACAAATATCTCAGAAAAAAGAGAAGTGAAAGGGAAAGGAGAAAAGGAAAGATAAACCCATTTGAATGCAGAGTTCCAAAGAATAGCAAGGAGAGATAAGAAAGCCTTCCTCAGTGATCAATGCAAAGAAATAGAGGAAAATAATGGAATGGGATCTGATTTAGCTCATACCTGAATGGTCTAGCAGTTTTCCCTCCTTTCTTCAATTTGAGTCTGAATTTGGTAATAAGGAGTTCATGATCTGAGCCACAGTCAGCTCCTGGTCTTGTTTTTGTTGACTGTATAGAGCTTCTCCATCTTTGGCTGCAAAGAATATAATCAATCTGATTTCGGTGTTGACCACTGGTGATGTCCATGTGTAGAGTCTTCTCTTGTGTTGTTGGAAGAGGGTGTTTGCTATGACCAGTGCATTTTCTTGGCAAAACTCTATTAGTCTTTGCCCTGCTTCATTCCGCATTCCAAGGCCAAATTTGCCTGTTACTCCAGGTGTTTCTTGACTTCCTACTTTTGCATTCCAGTCCACTATAATGAAAAGGCTTCAGCAATATGTGAACCGTGAACTCCCTGATGTTCAAGCAGGTTTTAGAAAAGGCAGAGGAACCAGAGATCAAATTGCCAACATCCACTGGATCATGGAAAAAGCAAGAGAGTTCTAGAAAAACATTTATTTCTGCTTTATTGATTATGCCAAAGCCTTTGACTGTGTGGATCACAATAAACTGTGGAAAATTCTGAAAGAGATGGGAATACCAGACCACCTAACCTGCCTCTTGAGAAATCTGTGTGCAGGTCAGGAAGCAACAGTTAGAACTGGACATGGAACAACAGACTGGTTCCAAATAGGAAAAGGAGTACGTCAAAGCTGTATATTGTCACCCTGCTTATTTAACTTCTATGCATAGTACATCATAAGAAACGCTGGGCTGGAAGAAACACAAGCTGGAATCAAGATTGCTGGGAGAAATATCAATAACCTCAGATATGCAAATGACACCACCTTTATGGAAGAAAGTGAAGAGGAACTAAAAAGCCTCTTGATGAAAGTGAAAGAGGAGAGCGAAAAAGTTGGCTTAAAGCTCAACATTAACTAAGATCATGGCATCTGGTCCCATCACTTCATGGGAAATAGATGGGGAAACAGTGTCAGACTTTATTTTTGGGGGCTCCAAAATCACTGCAGATGGTGNTGAACAAAATTGGGGCTAGGTGTTGGAGAAGACTCTTGAGAGTCCCTTGGACTGCAAGGAGATCCAACCAGTCCATTCTGAAGGAGATCAGCCCTGGGATTTCTTTGGAAGGAATGATGCTGAAGGTGAAACTCCAGTACTTTGGCCACCTCATGCGAAGAGTTGACTCACTGGAAAAGACTCTGATGCTGGGAGGGATTGGGGGAAGGAGAAGAAGGGGACGTCTGAGGATGAGATGGCTGGATGGCATCACGGACTCGATGGACATGAGTCTGAGTGAACTCTGGGAGATGGTGATGGACAGGGAGGCCTGGCGTGCTGCGATTCATGGGGTTGCAAAGAGTTGGACATAACTGAGGGACTGAACTGAACTGAACTGAATGGAGTGGGAAAGCTTAGAGATCTCTTCAAGAAAATTAGAGATACCAAGGGAACATTTCATGCAAAGATGGGCTCAATAAAGGACAGGAATGGCATGGACCTAACAGAAGCAGAATATATTAAGACGAGATGGCAAGAATACAAAGAAGAAGTATACAAAAAAGACCTTCATGAGCCAGATAACCACGATGGCGTGATCACTCACCTAGAGCCAGACATCCTGGTATGCAAAGTCAAGTGGGCCTTGTGAAGCATCACTATGAAGAAAACTAGTTGAAGTGATGGAATTCTAGTTAAGCTATTTCAAATCCTGAAAGATGATGCTGTGAAAGTGCTGCACTCAATATGCCAGCAAGTTTGAAAAACTCAGTAGTTGTCACAGGCCTGGAAAAGGTCAGTTTTAATTCCAATTCTGAAGAAAGGCAATGCCAAAGAATGCTCAAACTACTGCACAGTTGCACTCATCTCACACGCTAGTAAAGTAATGCTCAAAATTCTCCAAGCNCAAAATTCTTCAAGCCAGGCTTCAACAGTACACGAATCAGGAACTTGCAGATTTTCAAGCTAGATTTAGAAAAAGCAAAAGAATCAGATATCAAATTGCCAACATCCATTGGATCGTCGAAAAAGCAAGAGAGTTCCAGAAAAATATCTATTTCTGCTTTATTGACTATGCCAAAGCCTTTAACTGTGTGGATAACAACAACTGTGGAAAATTCTGAAAGAGATGGGAATACCAGACCACCTGACATTCCTCCTGAGAAATCTGTATGGAGGTCAAGAAGCAACAATTAGAACTGGACATGGAAAAATAGACTGTTTCCAAATAGGAAAAGGAGTACGTCAAGGCTGTATATTGTCACCCTGCTTATCTAACTTATATGCAGAGTACATCATGAGAAACGCTGGGCCGAATGAAGTATAAGCTGGAATCAAGATTCCTGGGAGAAATATCAATAACCTCTGATATACAGATGACATCACCCTTATGGCAGAAAGTGAAGAAGAACTAAAGAGTCTCTTGATGAAAGTGAAAGAGGAGAGTGAAAAAGTTGGCTTAAAGCTCAACATTCAGAAAACTAAGATCGTGGCATCCAGTCCCATCACTTCATGCCAAATAGATGGGGAAACAATGGAAACAGTGAGAGACTTTATTTTGGATGGCTTCAACATCACTGCAGATGGTGACTGCAGCCATGAAAAAAGACGCTTGCTCCTTGGAAGAAAATCTATGACCAAAATAGACAGTACATTAAAAAGCAGAGATATTACTTTGCCAACAATGGTCCATCTAATAAAAGCCATGGTTTTTCCAGTAATCAGGTATGGATGTGAGAGCTGGACCATAAAGAAAGCTGAGAGCCAAAAAATCAGTCTTGAATATTCATTGGAAGGACCGACGCTGAATCTGAAACTCCAATACTTTGGCCACCTGATGCGAAGAGCTGACTTATTGGAAAAGACCCTGAGGCTGGGAAGATTGGAGGCAGGAAGAGAAAGGGACAACAGAAGATGAGATGGTTGGATGGCATCACTGTCTCAATGGATATGAGTTTGAGTAAACTCTGGAAGTTGGTGATGGACATGGAAGCCTGGTGTGCTGCTGTCCACAGGGCCACAAATAGTCGGACAGGACTGAGTGACTGAACTGAACTGAAGTGAATGTAGAATGGCTTATGTACCCAAAGGGTATCTATTGTACTGACTCATAAATTTAGCAACTTATTGTTATTAAGGATCTAGTTTCTTTAGACTTTGTCTTTAGGATAAAAGCTTTAACTTCATTTGGGGCTCCTTCATGGCTGCACAATGCCTCAGAGATGGATAACCATGGCCAAATGCTTCCTTGATGATATCCAAAGATGGGGTGCAGGGAGAGAAATTTCTGGTAGTTCTCTTGAAGACAAAACAAGCTACTTTTTAAACATATCATCACTTCAATTGAGTCATTTGCCTCTTCCCTGAATTGAATTAATTACTGTGGGAGAAGGATGGACTTTGTGAATGACTTAAACCAATCTGAGCCCACCTTTCATGTTGAAGTGAGGTCATGCACTGTACACATTGAGAGTGGGATGTATCTCTTGATGGAATATTGGCAATATTTGGCAAATAAAAAAGAAAACAGTTTGGAGTGAGATAGGATCCAGGTGGACTTCCCCAGTGTCTCAGTGGTATAGAATCTGCCTACCAAGTAGGAGACCCACGTTCAATCTTTGGGCTAGTAAGATCCCTTGAAGGAGGAGATGGAAATCCACTACAGTATTCTTGCCTGAAAAATCCCCATGGACAGAAGAGCCTCAAGGGCTGCAGTGCACAGAGTCACAAAGAATCGGACATGACAGTGACTGAGCGGAGCACAGCATGTAGGAGGTATCTATCAAGCATAGAAGAAATGAATAGGTTTGAGTGAAAATGTTCCCCAAAGAAGTACTTCTGTTAAATCCTTTGTCTCCCCTTTACT
This sequence comes from Redunca redunca, assembly GCA_006410935.1. Taxonomy (NCBI): domain Eukaryota; kingdom Metazoa; phylum Chordata; class Mammalia; order Artiodactyla; family Bovidae; genus Redunca; species Redunca redunca. The sequence goes on from SJYQ01003502.1 coordinate 363,941, forward strand.
GTGCTTGCTTCTCTCCTATAGAATGGCTATATAGCTTAGTGGTTAAAAGCTGATCTGAAACCCTGGAGTGAGTTCAAAGCCTGGCTCCATTGCTTACTAGCCACTTGACCTTGGGCAAATTATTTCACTGTGCTTTAGCTTCTTCAACTTCCATTTTATATAATAATAGTAGCCACCCACTATCATTATTATGCAGCTTTTATGAGTTAATTGTATAAATTATTTAAAGCAATGCTGACTGTATAATTATTATTAAATTAAACCTAGTTGCCTTAGGAGCTGGATTTTGACATGTGGTGTATATGTGTGTGTGTGTGTGTGTGTGTGTGTGTATTTATCTTCCCTGGTAGCTTAGCTGGTAAAGAATCTGCCTGCAATGCAGGAGACCCCGTTTCAATTCCTCAGTTGGGAAGATCCTCTGGAGAAGGGATAAACTACTTGCTTTAGTATTCTTGGGCTTCCCTGGTGGCTCATATGATAAAGAATTCAGCTGCAATGCAGGAGACCTGGGTTTGGTCCCTAAGTAGGGAAAATCCCCTGGAGAAAGGAACAGCTACCCACTCCAGTATTCCATCCTAGAGAATTCCATTGACAGAGGAACGTGGCAGGCTATACAGTCCATGAGGTCACAAAGAGTTGTACACAACTGAGTGACTTTCACATATATGCATGGATATATGTGTATGCATATATAATACAGATTATAGAATATACACTAACCTTCAAAGCATGTTTCAAGCAAAAATCTTGCTTTTTCCCTATCATCATTTTGTTTAAGCTTTTTGTCTTTGTTTTAGTATCTTGACCCATCTAAACTATATTATACTGATCTTAATATATTGAGTTCCTGATCACCCACCTTCCATTTCCAGCATTGCTCAGGATTAAACTCTGTTGACCTTTGTATGACTGCTGGCATAACTGACATCATCTTGGTCTGTTCAGTTCCTCCTGTCCCTCCACTGACCCTACCTAGTGCTGTGGTGTTGGTGGTGGTTTAGTCACTAAGTCTTGTCTGATTCTGTGCAACCCCATGGATTGTAGTCTGCCAGGCTCCTCTGTCCATGGGATTCTCCAGGCAAGAATACTGGAGTGGGTAGCCATTTCCTTCTCCTCCTAGGGCTCCTGTGTGGTAAATCTCTTCTCTGTCATCATGGGCTTTGTAGTTTTGTTTAATGATCGTTAGATCCAGTTAGTTGGCCTCTATGCTCTGCTAGTCTCCAAACAATGATGAAGACCTTCCCTGACGTATTCCCAGAGCCTGTGAAACAAGTCACCCATTCATAAATCTTGAGTTAGGAATGCACTTCCTGTTTCCAAGCATATATGCTAGGTTAACTGTAAAATTGTCCCAGTGGCTCCTCAATGGTGAGGAGTATAGCTGTGAATGCTTCCAAATTGCTGTCCACTGGACCCTGCCCTCTGATAAGTTACCGTATAATAAACTTATTCATTAATTATATGGACCTGCCTGCCTCATCAGTTGGTTGCAAGATTTCTTCTCAGTTGGGTGGACAGTTTTCTTTTCCTCTGTCCTCCAACAAGCCAGTATTCAAGGTCTTCTGGAAAACCTCCATCTTCATATGTTCAAGTTAGACTAGCTGCTGGTCCCCAGAGTCACATATTTTCTGGACTACAGGCCATTCTTATATTTTTTCCTGTTTTTTGTATGTCTCTTTTTCCATCTTTATCTTTTTCTAGATCTACCTTCAATAACACCTCCTCTGTAAAAGACTTCCAATTTCTGACCACCAGATGTACATTAGAAGTTATTTTAACAGATCTTTAGTGACAGAACTTAATTACCAATACTCTCCATGTGTGCCTGTGTACTAAGTAGCTTCAGTTGTGTCCGATTCTTTATGACCCCATGGACTGTAGTCTGCCAGGCTCCTCTGTCCATGGGATTCTCTAGGCAAGAATAATGGAGTGGGTTGACATTTCCTTCTCCAGGGGATCTTTCCAGCCCAGGGATTTAACCATTATTTCTTATTTCTCCTGTACTGACAGGTAGGTTCTTTACCACTAGTGCCACCTGGGAAGCCCACTAATATTCTCCATTCTCTCTCAAACATCCAACTACTGCCTGTATAGCATCCAAGCCAAAAGTCTGCAGAGCTAGAGTATGTGTTTACTGAGTTCATTGTCTTTGTGCTCCCAAATACAGCAATTCCATTTGTCACTGTAATTGTGACGTTTAAATTTCTTTTTAGTTGATTACATTTACTTGTAAAAATAAAGATCATTATATCTAAAAAAGCTAAATTGAGTTTTTGAAATATTAAGGTAAATAACTGAAAACACTACTATTGAGTTTGATGTCGAGGATGGAAGGAATTTTAAAAAAACCTGGAAAACAAAACAAAATCGAGAGGTGTTTTGCACTCATTGTTTCACTGGTATTTTAAAAGTTATTATAGGAAATAGCGATAAAAATTCTAGCTAGTGGCTTATGACTACTGTTTATACAAGGAAGACCTTATTAAACAGAAATAAGACAGCTCTTCTCAGAGAAAGTCCTGCACTCTATGTTAAGATGTAGGCAAATTAGTTTTCCTTTCCGTGTGTAAAACTGAAGTTAAATATGTAAGGTGAATGTGTATTTTAAATAACTGTTTGCTTTAAAAATATTAGTCAACTCCCTCTGCTAATCACCTCAGATGAATCACCAGAAATTACATTACTACATATATGTTATTTCAGCATACATTATTTCTTAAGTGTTCAGTTCAGTTCATTTCAGTTTAGTTCAGTCGCTCAGTCGTGTCCGACTTTTTGCAACCCCATGAATTGCAGCACGCCAGGCCTCCCTGTCCATCACCAACTCCTGGAGTTTACTTCATATTTTGTGAAATAAAAGTTGTTGAATGGATTAACTGAAACAATTTGGGACAAGTTAACTAAGTTGACAAAAGTTTATAACACCTAGAGTTTCAAAATGTGAAAATCATTTTGTACTGTGCATAGATAAAGAACATATTACCTTACTTAGCAAAACTTCATGTAGAAAATATGATTTAATAGTTCCTGTGTTTCTTATATTGAATAATAATAATAGACATTGATTGAGTTCTTAAGNNNATCCAAGCACTAGTCTAAATGCTTTACAAGTAGAAACTCAATTAACAATAAAAATCTATGAATTTAATTTTATTATTTTATTATTTTCTTCACAAAAAGGTTGATTTGCCAAGGTATTAATATCAAAGTAAGTGTAAAATCAGGGTTCAAAACCTAACAAATCCACACATTGAGGCTCCAGAGACCCTGCTCCCAATTTCCATTGAGTGTTTATTTGACCATTCAATGGGCAATCAACGAGGATATGTTTCTTGTCAATTTCTGTGCTGGGATTGGGGACAAAAGAATGAATAAAACATAACTTCTCTTTTCAAATAATTTGTTGTCTAATGAAGGGAGACAAAAAAAAAACAAAAAAAGTTATACAAATTTTATTTCAGATATATTCACGAAAATTGTAAAGCAAGGAATGCTAATCTATTGGGGAGTGTGGCATCTAAATGGGGTTTCATATAAACTATTACAATTTTATTACATTCTTAGCTTCAAAGAAATGTTAGGAAATTCATCCATGATCATTGATTAAGATGAATAAAAATTTGGTGGAGAATATAGTTATAAATATATATATGCATTTTCATTTCTTAATGTGGTAATAATGAACTCCTCTAATATATGGCTTCTATAGACATGTAAAAATATTGATAGCTGCTTTATCATATGGACTAGTGCCACTAAAGAGAATACACTTCTGTGATGTGTAGTAAACAGATACTAATTTCCCTTATGCTGATTTATGCTGAATCAATTATAAATTTTGATCAAGGATTAGAAGGATCCATCTTCCTCTCTTAAAAACATGCCAAAGCTAATACAAATTGCCAGAACTGGAGGGAAAAAGACTAACTTTAAAATTTGTTTACATTTCTAGTATTTTATTTCACTATAAAAGATGAATTTTATGGGGACTGCTATCAGGAAAGCAGAATAACAAAACATATGTGTTTTAAGTACTGCCAAAGGAAGTTTAAAAAGTAAAGCATGTGCTGTTATTAAGCTTAAAACTTTATTTAAAAACTATAGAGCTTATATTCTGCTAGTGATTAATAATCATACAGGAAATAAAATACTAGTCATAGCTTTCATCAACTCAGTTCAGTAGCTCAGTCGTGTCTGACTCTTTGCAACCCCATGAATTGCAGCACACCAGGCCTCCCTGTCCTTCACTAACTCCCTGAGTTTACCCAAACTCATGTCCATCAAGTCGGTGCTGCCATCCAGCCATCCATCTCATCTTCTGTCATCCCCTTCTCCTCCTGCCCCTAATTCCTCCCAGCATCAGTCTTTTCCAGTGAGTCAACTCTTTGCATGTGGTGTTCAAAGTACTGGAGTTTCAGCTTTAGCATCCTTCCTTCCAAAGAACACCCAGGACTGATCTCCTTTAGAATGGACTGGTTGGATCTCCTTGCAGTCCAAGAGACTCTCAAGAGTCTTCTCCAACACCACAGAAGATAGTAAAAGAGTTTGAAGTGAAACAGCATGTGGTCCTTAGTTGTAGGCAGACAAATATGACATCATTCCCATAAGGACAGCATCTTGTAATACAATGTAGCCCCTAAGTTCTAGCAAATCAGAAAAAATGACCTGTTTTTATTTCACCTGTTAAATGCTCACATTGGTTGAATTAATATTTTCAAACAATTTTGTGTTGAGCATTTTTTAAAACTTTTTATTTTACATTGGAGTATAATTGATTAACAATGTTTTGTTAGCTTCAGGTATACAACACAGTGATTCTGTTATACATGTGTGTGTATCTATTCTTTTAAAAATTATTTTCCCAATTAGGTTATTACAGAATATTGAGCACAGTTTCCTGTGGTATACAGTAGGTCCCTGTTGGTTATCCATTTTAAATATAGCAGTGTGTATATATCAATCCCAAACTTCCTAACTATTCAGCATCCCATCTTCTCCCCTAATAATCATAAATTTGTTCTCTAAGTCTGTGAGTTTTTTCTCTTTTGTAAATAAGTTCAGCTGGCACACACACCCCAATGTTCACTGTAGTGTTGTTTACAATAGCCAAGATGAAAGCAATGTAAATGTCCATCAGCAGAAGAATGGATAAAGGAGATGTGGTACATATGTATAATGGAATATTATGCAAGTGTTAAAAAGGATGAAATAATGCCACTTGCAGCTACATGGATGGACATAGAGATTGTCACAGTGAGTGAAGTCAAACAGAGAAAGAGAAATACTGTATGGTACTAGGCATTTTTTGTAAATAGTAGCCAACTGAGTTAATCAACTATCTTCAATTTTGTATCATGAATTGATGTAGACAAAATTCTAAAGGAATTTCACACAGCATTAATACAGTAGCCCCTATTTGCTTAGGAGAGTACAGTCCAAGTGCAGTTCAGTTCAGTTCAATTGCTCAGTTGGGTCTGACTCTGTGATCCCATGAACTGCAGCACACCAGACCTCCCTGTCCATCATCAAATCCTGGAGCATACCCAAACTCATGTCCATTGCATTGGTGATGCCATCCTACCATACCATCCTCTGTCATCCCCTTCTCCTGCCTTCCATCTTTCCCAGCATCAGAGTATTTTCAAATGAGTCAGCTCTTTGCATCAAGTGGCCAAAGTACTGGAGTTTCAGCTTCAACATCAGCCCTTCCAATGAACAACCAGGACTGATCTCCTTTGGGATGGACTCAGTGGATCTCCTTGCAGTTCAAGGGACTCTCAAGAGTCTTCTCCAACACCACAGTTCAAAAGCATCAATTCTTCAGTGCTCAGCTTGCTTTAGAGTCCAACTCTCACATCCACACATGACTATTGGTAAGATCATAGCCTTGACTAGATGGACCTTTGTTGGCAAATAATGTCTCTGCTTTTTAATATGCTGTCTAGGTTGGCCATAACTTTCCTTCCAAGGAGTAAGTGTCTTAATTTCATGGCTGCAGTCACCATCTGCAGTGATTTTGGAGCCCCACAAAATAAAGTCTGACACTGTTTCCACTGTTTACTCATCTATTTGCCATGAAGTAATGGGACCAGATGCCATGATCTTAGTTGTTTGAATGTTGAGCTTTAAGCCAACTTTTTCACTCTCCTCTTTAGTTCTTGTTCACTTTCTGCCATAAGCGTGTTGTCATCTTCATTATCTGAGGTTATTGATATTTCTCCCAGTAATCTTGATTCCAGCTTGTGCTTCTTCCAGCCCAGCGTTTCTCTTGATGTACTCTGTATAGAAATTAAATAAGCAGGGTTGACAATATACAGCCTTGACATACTCCTTTTCCTATTTGGAAACAGTCTGTTGTTCCATGTCCAGTTCTAACTGTTGCTTCCTAACCTGCATACAGATTTCTCAAGTGACAGGTCAAGTGGCCTGATATTCTCATTTCTTTTGGAATTTTCCACAGTTTATTGTGATCCACACAGTCAAAGGCTTTGGCATAATCAATAAAGCAGAAATAGATGTTTTTCTGGAACTCTCTTGCTGTTTCAATGATCCAGCAGATGTTGGCAATTTGATCTCTGGTTCCTCTGCCTTTTCTAAAACCAGCTTGAACATCTAGAAGTCACAGTTCACATATTGCTGAGGCCTGCCTTGGAGAATTTTGAGCATTACTTTCCTAGTGTGTGAGATGAGTGCATCTCCTGGTATCACTGACTCAATGGACATGAGTCTGAGTAAACTCCAGGAGTTGGTGATGGACAGGGAGGCCTGATGTGCTGCAGTCCATGTGGTTGCAGAGTCGGATATGACTGAGCAACTGAACTGAACTGAAATGAGATGAGTGCAGTTGTGTGGTAGTTTGAGCATTCTTTGGCATTGCCTTTCTTTGGGATTGGAATGAAAACTGACTTTTCCAGTCCTATGGCCACTGCTGAGTTTTCCAAATTTGCTGGCATATTTAATACACCACTTTCACAGCATCATCTTTCAGGATTTGAAATATCTCAACTGGAATTCCATCACCTCCACTAGCTTTGTTCCCAGTGATGCTTCCTAAAGCCCACTTGACTTCACATTCCAGGATGTCTGACTCTAGGTGAATGATCACATCATAGTGATTATCTGGGTCATGAAGATCTTTTTTGTACAGTTCTTTTGTGTATTCTGGCACCTCTTCTTAATATCTTCTGCTTCTGTTAGGTCCATACCATTTCTATGCTTTATTGAGCCCATCTTACATGAAATGTTCCCTTGGTATCTCTACTTTTCTTGAAGAGATATCTAGTCTTTCCCATTCTGTTTTTTTCCTCTATTTGTTTGCACTGATCACTGAGGAAGACTTTCTTATCTCTCCATGCTATTCTTTGGAACTCTGCATTCAAATGGGTATATTTTTCCTTTTCTCCTTTGCTTTTCGCTTCTCTCTTTGCAGCTATTTGTAAGGCTTCCTCAGACAGCCATTTTGCTTTTTTGCATTTCTTTTTCTTGGGAATGGTCTTGATCCCTGTCTCCTGTAGAATGTTATGAACCTCCATCCATAGTTCATCAGGCACTCTGTCTATCAGATCTAGTCCCTTAAATCTATTTCTCACTTTCACTGTATAATCGTAAGGGATTTGATATAGGTCTTACCTAAATGGTCTAGTGGTTTTCCCTGCTTTCTTCAATTTAAGTCTGAATTTGACAGTAAGGAGTTCATGATCTGAACTATAGTCAGCTCCTAATCTTTTTTTTCCTGACTGTATGAAGCTCCTCCATCTTTGGCTGCAAATAATATAAACAGTATGATTTTGGTGTTGGCCATCTGATGATGTCCATGCATAGAGTCTTCTATTGTGTTGTTGGAAGAGGATGTGTGCTATGACCAGTGCACTCTCTTGGCAAAATTCTATTAGTTTTTGCCCTGCTTCATTCTGCATTCCAATGCCTAATTTGCTTGTTACTTCAGGTGTTTCTTGACTTCCTACTTTTTCATTCCAGTCCCCTATAATAAAAAGGACATCTTTTTTGGATGTTAGTTCTAAAAGGTCTTGTAGGTCTTCATAGAACCATTCAACTTCAGCTTCTTCAGTATTACTGGTCAGGACATGGACTTGGATTACCATGATATTGAATAGTTTGCCTTATAAATGAACAGAGATCATTCTGTCGTTTTTGCATTCAGTACTGCATTTTGGACTCTTTTGTTGGCTACTCCATTTCTTCTAAGGGATTCTTGCCTATCATCCAAGACACCCAATAAATATCCGAAACTATGGAGTATTGAATCTTCTATAAATAGTATGTTTTTTCCTATGCACACATACCTATGACAGAGTTAAATTTACAAATTGGGCACAATAAGAAATTTGCAACAAATGATGAGATATAACAATCATAGTAACCATATACTGTAATAAAAGTTATGTGAATGTGGTCTCTGTCTCTCTCAAACTATCTCCCTTGTACAAATCCAAAGCTTTTTCCATCTTGACTAAGCACTTATCACTCAACTTTTGTAGTTTGAAGTGGCCCTAACATTTGCAGTCTGAAGTGGTGCAGCAAAACTAGTATGAATTTCTTTCTCCTTCTTCACAATTTCATGAATAGAAGATTCATTCTGACCAGACCTCAGTAATTTCAGCATATGCCTTTTCTCTTTCCTTTCCTTGAGGACTTGCACTTTTTCAGTTTAAGGCTTTTTCTGAGCATATATGAATTGCCAGAATCACTATTCTTGCACTTTGGGCCATTATTAAGTAAAGTAAGGGTTACTTGAACACAAGCACTTCAGTACCATGATATTCCATCTCATAACTGAGACGGCTACTTAGTGAGTAAGTAGGATGGCGGGACACTCCAGACAAAGGGATGATTCATGACCCAGGTGGGACAGTGCTCAAGACTGAGAGTACTACTCAGAACAGGACACATTTTAAAACTTATGAATTGTTTATGTCTGGAATTTTCCACTTAATATTTCAGACCATGAAATCTTGGAAATGAAACATGGAAAAAGAGGGACTAATGTACAACTTATTGTCAAAGCAAGCCTACTATCCCCCAGGCTTCACAGAAGAATGTAATCCTCAGATATATTGTGTGTTTATTAGGGAGTGTAGTAGAATAATGATCATGTATTTTCATTATCAGCAGAAACTGAGTTAGAATAAATGTCATATAGATTCAGTTCAGTTCAGTCACTCAGTCGTGTCCGACTCTTTGCAACCCCATGAATCGCAGCATGCCAGGCCTCCCTGTCCATCACCAACTCCTGGAGTTTACCCCAAACTCATGTCCATAGAGTCGGTGATGCCATCCAGCCATCTCATCCTATGTCATCCCCTTCTTCTCCTGCCCCCAATCCCTCCCAGCATCAAAGTCTTTTCCAACGAGTCAACTCTTCACATGAGGTGGCCAAAGTACTGGAGTTTCAGCTTTAGCATCATTCCTTCCAAAGAAATCCCAGGGCTGATCTCCTTCAGAATGGACTGGTTGGATCTCCTTGCAGTCCAAGGGACTCTCACAAGTCTTCTCCAACACCACAGTTCAAAAGCATCAATTCTTTGGCGTTCAGCCTTCTTCACAGTCCACCTCTCACACCCATACATAACTACTGGAAAAACCATAGCCTTGACGTGATGGATCTTAGTTGGCAAAGTAATGTCTCTGCTTTTGAATATGCTATCTATGTTGGTCATAACTTTTCTTCCAAGGTGTAAGCATCTTTTAATTTCATGGCTGCAATCACCATCTGCAGTGATTTTGGAGCCCAAAAAGATAAAGTCTGACACTGTTTCCACTGTTTCCCCATCTATTTCCCATAAAGTGATGAGACCGGATGCCATGATCTTCATTTTCTGAATGTTGAGCTTCAAGTCAACTTTTTCACTCTCGTCTTTCACTTTCATCAAGAGGCTCTTTAGTTCCTCTTCACGTTCTGCCATAAGGGTGGTGTCATCTGCATATTTGAGGTTATTGATATTTCTCCCAGCAATCCTGATTCCAGCTTGTGTTTCCTCCAACCCAGCGTTTCTCATGATGTACTCTGCATAGAAGTTAAATAAGCAGGGTGACAATAAATAGCCTTGATGCACTCCTTTTCCTATTTGGTACCAGTCTGTTGTTCCATGTCCAGTTTAACTGTTGCTTCCTGGCCTGCATACAGATTTCTCAGGAGGCAGGTCAGGTGGTCTGGTATTCAATATAATACTTCTTATATTAATCTTCTGTGGCTGCCATGGCAAAAATACCATATTTTGCATGAGTTCAACAACAAAAATTTGCTTTCTGACAATTCCAGATGCAGGAATTCGGTGATCAGGGTGCCAGCATGGTCAGCTCCTGGTGAGAGGTCTCTTTGTGGCTTGCAGACTCCTGCCTTTTCACTGTTTTTTCACAGGACAAAAGAGAAAGATTCCTCTTCTATTTCTTATTAGACCACTGATCCTATTGGATTAGGCAAAAAATGGCCCAAGTGCTCTTTGCAACCCCATAGACTGTAGCCCATTAGGCTCCTCTGTCCATATGATTTTTCAGGCAAGACTGTAGCCCATCAGGCTCCTCTGCCCATGTGATTCTTCAGGCCAGAATACTGGAGTAGGTATCCATTTCCTCCTCCAGGGGATTTTCCCAACTCAGGGATGGAACCCACATCTCCTGTGTCTCCTGCATTGGCAGGCAGATTCTTTACTGCTGAGCCATCTGGGTTAGGGCCCTACCCTGATGGCCTCACTTAACCTTAATTGCCTCCCTAAAAGCCCTATCAAGCCAATACATTTATATTGGGGTTTAGAGATTCAGCATGGGCTTCCCTTGTGGCTCAGTGGTAAAGAATTTGCCTGCAATTCAGGAGACACAGGTTTGACCTCTGGTCGCAGAGTCAGGCACGACTGAGCAGACTGAAGAGTGGGAGGAAGGGCACCGTTCAGTCCCTAACACCCTCCTTCTCCTTTGTACCAACATTTGTATCCATTTTCATCTTCTCCAAACAAAACCCACAGTGGACTGGAGGGTGAGATCGTCAGACATTTCTCTGTTAAAAGAACTGATTGATCTCAAATCTTGGTAAGATAAACACATATAAGTTCATCTCAATTTCAAGCTTAAGAAAATAAGGATTCCTATCGAGAGCAGGTCTGGACAGAATTTTTCAGTTCAAACATTGCAGGCTTTATCCCTTTGCCAAGGAAGGCTCTTCTTTTCTCAGAATCAGGCTGACAGGGATCAGAATCAATCAATCAATCTGATTTCTCATAATCAACCTGTCTGTCAGGCTCACTGACAGGGAGCTAACAGAGGATGCCAGTCCTCTGAATGGGGTGAATGGTTAGTGCCCAGATTCCAGTTCAGTTACCTGACCAATGAGAGTTATGGCCTTACCAGTTACCCAAGAAGGAAGCCCATCTTACATGAGCAGGTCTCAGATGAAGAAACAATTTCTGTAACTATGATTTTGACCAGGCACTTTAAGAATAATTGATTTCTAGAAGAATCTGACTTTTTCTCGGCCATGATTACTGTACATAATCTCAGCTCTAATTATGTCTTCCTCATTTCAGTTAACTCCCCTGATAAGAAGGGTAATTAGAGTCTAGTTTATTTTATCCCACTGGTGGCTAAGATTGACTTTCCTGTCTTTTCTTCTACCAGTCTCATTCTGAAATGTGCTTTCTGTTTTTATGCTCTGTTTTCTATTACATTTTGGTGACAGTTAAGATATCTATTCTGCACCATTTGCCAAAGAGAAAATTTCTTACTGGGATGTGAGAAAACAATGGATTTCCCCATTGTATATCAAAGTGACATTATTGTGTAATACAATTCAGCATTAACCTAGATGAGGCTACTTAGGAGACACTCTGATTCAACTATCCCTTGTCCCTGTCAGATAAACAACACCATCATCTGATTTCAAGGCATTATAAACTTTTGATGAGATTGTTTTAATTCCTTATTAAGACATTCCTGGCTTCTTTTCCATCATTTGTAAATTGCTGCTCGTTATCTTTTTAAAAGATAGCTCGATTGTGATCCTTGCCTACTCAAAAACATTCCATGAATCTCATCATCCTCGTAACTAAATCTCTACTTTCAGTTTGAGATTCTGTATTTTCCACCAGCTAACCCTTGACTTTCCTAGCTTTAATTTTTATTGTAAGACCAAAGTTCCATTCTTTCCTAATATGAGGTTCTTATTCTTTCTAAATAGAGTTTCCATCATGATCCACCCTGTCTCCTTCCCTTCTTTTTCTCTACTTGGTCTTCCTCTTCCTCATCATCTTCTTTCTCTTCTTAGACAATGAAATGTACATCCTATTTCAACACATAGAAGCCTGTTGGTCTATGCAAAGTTTTACTATGGCTTGATTTTATTTTTTCCTCATATCACACCCTTTCTCCTAGTATCTTTCTTGTCATTCTAGATATGTTACCTTTCTAAGTTCTTTATTCACCCTTACTGCCCTGGTCTCATAGCATCCTTTTGAACTTATTACTTTTCTTGATGGGGAAACAGTAGAAACAGTGTCAGACTTTATTTTTTGGGGCTCCAAAATCACTGCAGATGGTGACTGCAGCCATGAAATTAAAAGACGCTTACTCCTTGGAAGAAAAGTTATGACCAACCTAGATAGTATATTCAAAAGCAGAGACATTACCTTGCCAACTTATGTCCGTCTAGTCAAGACTATGGTTTTTCCTGTGGTCATGTATGGATGTGAGAGTTGGACTGTGAAAAAGGCTGAGCGCCGAAGAATTGATGCTTTAGAACTGTGGTGTTGGAGAAGACTCTTGAGAGTCCCTTGGACTGCAAGGAGATCCAACCAGTCCATTCTGAAGGAGATCAATCCTGGGATTTCTTTGGAAGGAATGATGCTGAAGCTGAAACTCCAGTACTTTGGCTACCTCATGCGAAGAGTTGATTCATTGGAAAAGACTCTGATGCTGGGAGGGATTGGGGACAGGAGAAGGGAACGACCGAGGATGAGATGGCTGGATGGCATCACGGACACGATGGACATGAGTCTGAGTGAACTCCGGGAGTTGGTGATGGACAGGGAGGCCTGGTGTGCTGCGATTCATGGGGTCGCAAAGAGTTGGACACAACTGAGCGACTGAACTGAACTGAACTGAACTTTTCTTGATGTAGTATGTCTTTGAAAACTCTTATCAAAGGGGATTTGTTAATGATAAATTTCCTGAGACATTTAGTGTGTTCCTGATAAAATATTTGCTGTGTTTCAGGTTGATGTGTTGATTTAGCTTGCTATAAAATTGTGAATTTGAAGTTCTTTTTCTTCAACAAATGGAAAATATAATTTTACGTCTTCTTTCATCCAATAATGATGGTGAGAATATGCTTTTGTTATTTCTTTGTAAGCTATCTTTAACACATAATGACTTTATTAGTTCACAGATTTGAATTCACTATAATGTGTGATTCAAAGACTGATTTATCTTATTGGTCTATTCAGTCTTTCAGTCTGAAAAGTTAGATCTTTCTCTAATTCTAGAAAGCTATTGGTCATTTTGCAGATTTCTTTTTCATTTATTTATAATTTTTTCTCACCTTCTAGGACATACATAATATACATCTTGATAGACTTATTTTTATATCCCATACCTATTTTCTTCTCTTTTGAAAAAGGTGCAATGGAATCTTTTTCAGATTTTGTTTTGTTTTGTTTGTCAGCTGCATCACTGCAATTTATTCCACCTACTTTTATTTATTTATTTATTTATTTATTTACATGTTTCAATGCCATTCTCCCATCTCATCCCACCCTCTCCCTCTCTCTCTCCCCCAGAGTCCAAAAGTTCACTCTATAGATCTGAGTCTCTTTTGTTTTCTCGCATACAGGGTCATCACCCCCATCTTTCTAAATTCCATATATATGCGTTAGTATACTGTATTGGTGATTTTCTTTCTGGCTTGCTTCACTCTGTATAATCGGCTCCAGTTCCATCCATCTCCTTAGAACTGATCCACCTACTTTTTATTTTAACTGCTATACTTTGAAAAATTTTCTTCATAATTTGCTGTTTATGCTTCACATTTTTAATTTTCCATCCTTAATTTTTTGAGGATTTAAATATACTTATAATATCCTTGATTTCTGTCTGATTCATTAATTTTGTCATGCTAAGCCAGGTAGTATCTCCATGACAGAAATATAACCATGAAATTAAAAGATGCTTGCTCCTTGGAAGAAAAGCTATGACAAATCTGGAGACATCACTTTGCCAATGAAGGTCCATATAGTCAAAGCTATGGTTTTTCCAGTAGTCACATATGGAGTGAGAGATGGACCATAAAGAGGCTGAGAGCTAAAGAATTGATGATTTTGAACTGTGGTGTTGGAGAAGACTCTTGAGAGACCTTTGGACCGTAAGAAGATCAAACCAGTCAATCCTAAAGGAAATCAGTCCTGAATATTCATTGGAAGGACTGATGCTGGAGCCAAAGCTTCAATACTTTGGCCACCTGATGCGAAGAACTGACTCATTAGAAAAGACCCTGGTGCTGGTAAAGATTGAAGGCAGGAGGAGAAGGGGATGACAGAAGATGAGATGGTTAGATGGCATCACTGACTCAATGGACACGAGTTTGAGCAAACTCTGGAAGACCGTGAAGCAAAGGGAAGCCTGGTTTGCTGCAGTACATGGGGTTGCAGAGTCAGACATGACTGAGTGACTGAAAAACAATAACCATGACTGAATCCATAGATCTATTAGGTTGTCATTTTCCCTGTGAACTCAGAGACCCCTGGAGGCATTAGTACCTCAACTGTTAATGTATGCTCAGGTGAGGGTTATAAAGCTTCTATTCTACCCCTGTGATAAATTTAGGATATCTATAAGAAGAAACAAGTATGCCTCAGTGCAGAAATCTCATGGCTTTTAATATATATATACTTCAGCTGAGATTTATTTTTCCCCCCAGGAACTTCTCCTTGAATTATCATCATTTACTCCACAGGATGTGAAAAGGCATGCTGAAAGGAACAAGTTGGTCAGGGTTTACTGGTCTACCTGCACCTAGTATAGAATATTTCTGTCCCAGCCTATGAAATTTTCTCACTGACCACGACAGTCCTATCTGAAGGGCCTTCAAGGTGGCAAAGATCCAACCAGAGAAATGTGAACAAGAGAAAGGGTACACTTAATTTTGCACCCAATAGTGCATTCAGGGACCCAGTGACTTCATTTCTGCCTTCCATTTTCTGCTGCCCCAGAGATTTCTCCCCTGTGCCTATGTTAGTTTTATATATCCATTCAACTCTGGCTTTTGTGACGTCTCTAGCCTGGGTGAGTGCACCATCTTATCAAAACCCTGCTCATTGCTCAAGGCCTAGCTCAAGAATCATTCCCTAAAAGCCATAGTCAACCACTTTGAGCTATAGTGAATCTATAAATTAAACCAGATTTTTAATTAATCAAAATATTTAAAAATATGTATATTTTGGCTGAAGTTGTAATTAATATATTAAGCAGCATCCACAATCTCGGAAGTGACTAAAATGTTTATTCTTGCTGGATGTCCCACTGTTATGTAAGGAAAGTGGTCCAGAGAGTACGTTTGGGCTTAGCCACTTAATGAACCTCAAAATAAGGAGAATTTGGGGATCAAGATACTTATCAGACCTAAAGAGAAAGCCACTTCCCTGAAACATATATTAGTCCACTAATCTGTCCTGGATACTGTAACAGAGTTTATTATCTCCTTTGAAATAGCTTGGTGAGATTCATTTCTCCAATTAATAGATGATTAAATTGATGGATGGAGAAATCAGTTAACCCAGAAAAACTCACAGAACCAGTAAGTCACAGGGGAAGTATTTACATCTAGCTGCCTTGTCCCCTTTGCCGAGTAGTGTGAACCTCCCTTAGCAAATACTAGCTTTCTTAGAACTGATGTGGATCCCTGAGAGCCCAGCCTTGAGAAATTAACTCTTCTGGCCACTTAAAATGACCTTTCTTTAGTTACAGACTGTTTCAGGTCTTTAATAACTTTAGTTAAAAGTGCACAGTCAGGACAGTGGTGAAAACTTAGTTTCCTTACAGGCTCAGTTTTAGCTTCTAAGGCGGAAGCAGAGTTTTGCTGATTTGTCTGAGTCATGTACTTCTATTTAAGGAGGTTTGAATTTAGCTGAAGAGTAAAGCAGGATGCATGCAGAAGACAGTTAGAAACATCCAACCCTTTGTCTCCCTTTCAAAGAACATCAGTCTGCCTAGATCTGGTCTCTGAAGTTAAAAGGCTAGACAAAGAGAACAGCTAATTCAATTTTCAGCATTAGTTCATGTAACATAAACAATTTAGGGGCTTACCTGCTTGAAATTGAGATACACCATAGTAATGTGCATTTTGAGAATGAGTGGGGAAAATTTACATTACTTCCATTTCTGATTTTAAATATTTACTGTTAAAATTTTACTTTATCACAAAAGTCAATACTGTCTTGAATTCAATCTTCTATTGCCACTAAAATGAGTTTCTTTAATGAAGCTTGTGAATTCTATTACCTATAATAAAAACACATTTGAAACAACTGTTTTAAAGATACCAAAAATTAGGGACTATTTTGCATTTTAATTTTAAACGTGAAATTTTTCACTACTTTTAAGAAACCCTCAACACATAGGCCCATATAATCAAATTGTTAGGTAGTTAGAATAGGGAAAAGGAGTCCGTAATGGCAGTGGCTAAAAGACAAAGAAGGGAAAAGCCCACGAAAATAGAACAAAGGAAGGTTCGAGGACCAGAGTGAGAGCCTCGCGTAAAACAAACAGCTTTCCTGGCTAGCCCAATTTCATAGAGCAGGCTCAGGGAGAGGAGGAAAACAAACAAACAAACAAACAAACAAAAAAAAAAAAACATAAAAAGAGGAGCCAAAATTGAGTGGGCCTCTCTCTTTGCCCTGTTTTGGGTCGGGGCCTCTGTCTTCTCTTTGGGTCTTTTGGGTTGGCCTGTCCTCACACCTCAAGGATGCATTTTCCTTTGCTTGTCAAATAAAACTGAGCTGTAACAGTGGTCTGTCCATTGCTTCAAATTCTTGCTGTGGTGAGACAGAATCAAGGAAATTACAAACTCCCCTGACAAACTGATGCCTACTCTTCCTCTGTAATCTCATTATGGAAGCTGATTGTTATACAATATATTGGTAGATATAAACTACATACTCCGATGTTTTCGATAAATTAAAAATAACTTTACGTGATGTACAAGTATGTGGTGCCTAACAGGTAGAACCTGGGTGTTGCTCTGTAATGAATGCATTTTCTTTATCTCTTTGTCTCTGACGTTGAGTGCTCCCATTAAGGAAGGAGACTTGATGGCAGTCAAGTTCACAGGATTCTGATTCTCAATTGAGAAACTAGAATCTGTCAGGGTAATCAGAATTTACCTGGATTTCAAGTTCTAAATCACGACTGATATATGTATCAAAATGCCAATAGAATGTGTACTTCAATACCTTGACAAGGATTAAATGCTCATGTACAATATTCATGCCATTCTCTTCTTGGTGTCAGGATATCTGAAAAGCAATCCAGTAATCAAAACATAGCTTGGGTGCTCACAGTGAGAAGAGAGTTAAACTGGTCAGCATAGGAAATAAACAGAAATATAAAGGCATTAGTGTAGTAAAGCTAGGATGTTTAAGGAAGTTCAAGGTATTATTGTTTCGGTGATGCTAATTGTATAAATTCTGTTATATTACTGATTACATAGAATTTCCCAGACTACTATAAATATCTCTAACTTGCCTTCTTTTGTCTTACACATGAGGAAATGTGTTTGGATCTAACTAAGCAAAGAATACAACAAATTTACACACTGTGGACTGTGTCTTTTGAGAGCTTCTCTTTTCCTTTGTCTACTTGGAATCCTGTGTCTTGTTTAATAATGAAATAAAATCACCCATATTTAAAATAAACTAAAAAAGAAATTGTTCTACTGATTTTTATTTTTTTTAAACAGGATCATCTTCCTTAATTCAGACCACATTACCTGATCAGATTCTCTTCTTTGCTCTTACCCTTCTTGCTTCCTATGGTTGTACAGATTTTCCCTTTTGTTTCTAACATAATTTGATTTAATCATGAATATTGCTAAAACACCTTTATTATGTAAAATTGATGCTAGTTTTACTTGTTGAGTCTAGAAATAGATCTAACTTAAAACCAAGCATGTGTGGTTTCCATGCCCAAACTGCCTTATTAGAGATAACTTATTTTCAGACTGACAGGATGCTCTACCAAATACGTTGTTTTCTCTATTGCTTAGCTTCAGTAAGCAGTAAAGAGCATCATCTCAGGCAGCTGGTGATATGAATGCAATGTTATCCACTCTCATGGCTATAAAAAAAGACAGATTAAGTTCATAGCTGTGGCCATAACCTTGGTCTAATAAAATAAAACAAAATAAGGCCCATTACAGTGTGTTTATTGCCATCTGTTACCAAATACTTCATTTAGATGATTCTGGAACAGCTTCATAGCCTTCACACTGAGCCAACTGCCTATGAAATGCAAAACTCAGAGGAATTAGAAAAACATTAAATGAAATCATGTAACAAATGCAAATACTCTATGTTCAGACATGCTGCATTCTCAATTTATGAGCTCTAAATTTTCCCTGAATGTGATTTCTATCCTGGTGAGAAACCAGCAAGAGTTTGTGGATGATTATTTGCTATATTCTACTTTTATATTGAGCTTGTGACCTTTACACAAACAATTTAAGCATAACGGTTCTTCATCACTCATCTTCAGAGAAGCTCCCCTCCTCTAGTTTATGGAGGATAAAATTAAAACACAGGCGGTGTGCAATGGATTATAGCATTGATTTAGAAGAGACCAAAATAATGTATCTTTTGTGGTCCCAGGATTAATGGTTCACCAACGGGGCAAGAGTAGACTCAGCTACACTCCATTCACAGGGGAGCCTATAGACTTTGCTGGGTAAGACAAAAGACTACTGAATTTTGCCCAATCATTTGAAGAGCAGTATAAATGGAAAGAAGGAATGAGACTATATAGAAAGATAGGGGAAAAAAAAGAATAGAATGTAGATATACGTATAACTAAATCAATTGATATACCTGAAACTAACACAATATTGTAAATCAACTATACTTCAATTAAAAAAAAGAGACTAGGTTCTTCCCACAGTGAATCTTAGTGCTCTATCCCCCTTGACATGGGCCTATTGCAATGAACCTTGTCCATTACTTCCTACACTGTATAATATGCAGGTAAAGTGAGCATATAATTTAATATTCAAGACAGGACACTTTCAAGAGTTAAAAGATAGGCACTATTAATAATTACAATGGGGTGACAAAACAGTGGGTGCCATAAATGATATATGACATTATATTTTAAATCACTTTAGATTCAATCTTCCTTATTTTAAGCATAATATTTATCCATTTTACCCCCTAGTCAGCTTCCATTTATCTTCCCTTTCTAAAAAGAAGCTTTGCTAATATACAGAATTTACTATTTTTGTTTTAAAGGATATTGCCTATTAAATGCTCAAGTATTGAAGAATAGTGAAAAAAGATAAGTGGGCATCATACTTTACTTAACTTTTCTGATTACAATAAATATGCATAATATGTGTATGTGTATGCATGTATGTGTATATTTACAAGTACACAAATATGTGTACCCACACAATTTTTATCTCTTGTATAGATGTCATTGCTAACAAAGTATATGTTTTCATTTGATAAATGGGTTCTACAGTCAGTAGTAACTTTTTAAAAAATAATACTCTCAAATGAAATAATTTATTTGAACTTAAGGAGTNTCTTACTTGATAGTATACATGTTTCAATGCCATTCTCCCATCTCATCCCACCCTCTCCCTCTCTCTCTCCCCCAGAGTCCAAAAGTTCACTCTATAGATCTGAGTCTCTTTTGTTTTCTCGCATACAGGGTCATCATCCCCATCTTTCTAAATTCCATATATATTAAGCTGACTTTAAAAATTAAAAATTCTTTAATTTCTTCTGAGTAAGAGCATAGTCATTCCCCCATCCTAAGGTAGATCCATTTGCAAGTGTGAGTCAAGTGACTATAGCTTTGGCAGAGGGGATGCTATAGGGCCTGGTGACAACAAGGTTAGACTACATCTATTCTGCATTGTCAAATTTAAATATGCTTGCCAATTTTATGTTCTTTACATGTTTTAAAATTTATTTGTTATATTAAGGTAATATGAAACTTTATATGAAATCCATAGTATCAATTTATGAGTGTGTATATATATAATTACTACCATCTTTCACTTCAGTTCAGTTCAGTCACTCAGTCATGTCTGGCTCTTTGCAACCCCATGAATACCAGCACACCAGGCCTCCCTGTCCATCACCAACTCGCCAAGTTCAAACTCATGTGCATCGAGTTGGTGAAGCCGTCCAGACATCTCATCCTCTGTCATCCCCTTCTCCTCCTGCCCCCAATTCCTCCCAGTATCACAGTCTTTTCCAATGAGTCAACTCTTCGCATGAGGTGGCCAAAGTATTGGAGTTTCAGCTTTAGCATCATTCCTTCCAATGAACACCCAGGACTGATCTCCTTTAGAATAGACCAGTTGGATCTCCTTCAGTCCAAGGGACTCTCAAGAGTCTTCTCCAACACCACAGTTCAAAAGCATCAATTCTTTGGCGCTCTGCCTTCTTCACAGTCCAACTCTCACATCCATACATGACCACAGGAAAAACCATAGCCTTGACTAGATGATCCTTTGTTGGCAAAGTAATGTCTCTGCTTTTGAATATGCTATCTAGGTTGGTCATAAATTTCCTTTCAAGGAGTAAGTGTCTTTTAATTTCATGGCTGCACCCACCATCTGCAGTGATTTTGGAGCCCAAAAAAATAAAGTCTGACACTGTTTCTACTGTTTCCCCATCTATTTGCCATGAAGTGATGGGATCGGATGCCATGATCTTTGTTTTCTGAATGTTGAGCTTGAAGCCAACCTTTTCACTCTCCTCTTTCACCTTCATCAAGAGGCTTTTTAGTTTCTCTTCACTTTCTGCCATAAGAGTGGTATAATTTACATATCTGAGGTTATTGATATTTCTCTCGGCAATCTTGTTTCCAGCTTGTGCTTCCTCCAGCCCAGCATTTCTCATGATGTACTCTGCATATGAGTTAAATAAGCAGGGTGACAATATACAGCTTTGATGTACTCCTTTTCCTACTTGGAACCAGTCTGTTGTTCCATGTCCAGTTCTAACTGTTGCTTCCTGACCTGCACACAGATTTCTCAAGAGGCAGGTTAGGTGGTCTAGTATTCCCATGTCTTTCAGAATTTTCCACAGTTTATTGTGATCCACACAGTCAAAGGCTTTGGCGTAGTCAAGAAAGCAGAAATAGATGTTTTTCTGGAACTCTCTTGCTTTTTCCATGATCCAGCGGATGTTGGCAATTTGATGTCTGGTTCCTCTGCCTTTTCTAAAACCAGCTTGAACATCTGGAAGTTCATGGTTCACGTATTGCTGAAGCCTGGCTTGGAGAATTTTGAGCATTACTTTACTAGCATGTGAGATGAGTGCAATTTTGCGGTAGTTTAAGCATTCATTGGCATTGCCTTTCTTTGGGATTGGAATGAAAACTGACCTTTTCCAGTCCTGTGACCACTGATGAGTTTTCCAAACTTGATGGCATATTGAGTGCAGCCCTCTCACAGCATCATCTTTCAGGATTTGAAATAGCTCAACTGGAATTCCATCACCTCCACTAGCTTTGTTCGTAGTGATGCTTTCTAAGGCCCACTTTACTTCACATTCCAGGATGTCTGGCTCTAGGTGAGTGATCATACCATCGTGATTATCTGGGTTGTGAAGCTCTTTTTTGTACAGTTCTTCTGTGTATTCTTGCCACCTGTTCTTAATATCTTCTGCTTCTGTTAGGTCCATACCATTTCTGTCCTTTATTGAGCCCATCTTTGCATGAAATGTTCCCTTCATATCTCTAATTTTCTTGAAGAGATCTCTAGTCTTTCCCATTCTGTTGTTTTCCTCTATTTCTTTGCATTGATTGTTGAGGAAGGCTTTCTTATCTCTCCTTGCTATTCTTTGGAAATCTGCTTTCAGATGCTTATATCTTTCCTTTTCTCCTTTGCTTTTCTCTTCTCTTCTTTTCACAGCTTTTGTAAGGCTTCCCCAGACACCCATTTTGCTTTTTTGCATTTCTTTTCCATGGGGATGGTCTTGATCCCTGTCTCTTGTACAATGTCACGAACTTCCGTCTATAGTTTATCAGGCACTCTATCAGATCTAGTCTCTTAAATCTATTTCTCACTTCCATTGTATAATCATAAGGGATTTGATTGAGGTCATACCTGAATGGCCTAGTCGTTTTCCCTACTTTCTTCAATTTAAGTCTGAATTTGGTAATACGGGGTTCGTGATCTGAGCCATAGTCAGCTCCCGGTCTTGTTTTTGCTGACAGTATAGAGCTTCTCCATCTTTTGCTGCAGAGAATATAATCAATTTGATTTTGGTGTTGACCATCTGGTGATGTCCATGTGTAGAGTCTTCTCTTGTGTTGTTGGAAGAGGGTGTTTGCTATGACCAGTGCATTTTCTTGGTAAAACTCTATTAGTCTTTGCCCTGCTTCATTCCGCATTCCAAGACCAAACTTGCCTGTTACTCCAGGTGTTTCTTGACTTCCTACTTTTGCATTCCAGTCTCCTATAATGAAAAGGACATCTCTTTTGGGTTTTAGTTCTAAAAGGTCTTGTAGGTCTTCATAGAATCGTTCAACTTCAGCTTCTTCAGTGTTACTGGTTGGGGCATAGGCTTGGATTACTGTGATATTGAATGGTTTGCCTTGGAAATGAACAGAGATCATTCTGTCGTTTTTGAGATTGCATCCAAGTACTGCATTTCAGACTCTTTTGTTGACCATGATGGCTACTCCATTTCTTCTAAGGGATTCCTGCCTGCAGTAGTAGATATCATGGTCATCTGAGTTAAATTCCAGTCCATTTTAGTTCGCTGATTCCTAGAATGTCGATGTTCACTCTTGCCATCACCTGTTTGACCACTTCCAATTTGCCTTGATTCATGGATCTGACATTCCAAGTTCCTATGCAATACTGCTCTTTACAGCATCGGGCCTTGCTTCTATCACCAGTCACATCCACAGCTTGTATTGTTTTTGCTTTGGCTCCTTCCCTTAATTCTTTCTACAGTTATTTCTCCACTGATCTCAGCAGCATACTGGGCACCTACCGACCTGGGGAGTTCCTCTTTCAGTATCCTATCATTTTGCCTTTTCATACTGTTCATGAGGTTCTGAAGGCAAGAATACTGAAGTGGTTTGCCATTCCTTTCTCTAGTGGGCCACATTCTGTCAGACCTCTCCACCATGACCTGCCTGTCCTGGTTGGCTCTCTGTGTATAAACATATGTGTATATAATATAATCATTGTCCATATCATATGATAAGACCCTTAAATTATTTTAATTTAAAATAATCTATGTTTTTTAATTACATTTAATTCTAGTAAAATATATGCGGTGAATGGAATTTGTTTTAATTTATTCCTTAATACATTCATTCAACAAAGTTACAGGGCTCTTGCTACATGACAGCCTTCCACTAAAAAAATGGGGGGAAAAAGATAATAATTACATATCTGTCCTTAAAAACTTGCATTCTACTTTTTCCTCTTTTTGTGGGGAAGGACATAAGATTTTTTTTTTTTTTGAAAGAAAAACTGAAGAATAAAACTATAGTGACTTAAATCATGAAACAAAAACAAGTAGACTATATGATTTAGAGTGTACTTAGGTGCCATATTAGGTTTACTAAATAGCAATCTCAGTTTGAATATTTAAACTTTTCAAAATTCTTTTTATTTTATTATAATCATTTTAAAAATGTGGTTGGAAACCTCATGTAATATTTAAAATCATATGAATTATTAATATGTTCCAAAATCTCCTGAT